>VYZX01026939.1:14211-77905 GCA_013401335.1 Brachypteracias leptosomus
AATCCATCTGGGCTGCTGGATTATGGCAGGATATTGCAGCTCAGGTGGAGAACCTTGTTGTGAAGGTGGGCCATATGGATGCCCATGTATCCAAGGGTCAGGTCACTGAAGAACATCAAATTAACCAGCAGGTGGATCAGGCTGCCAAGACTGGATTAAGCCACCACTGGCTCAGGTGGATTTGCACTGGCAGCGTAAGTGTGAATTATTTATAACTAGGTGGGCTCATGACACCTCAGGACATGAAGGAAAAGATGCAACATATAGACGGGATTGTGATCAAGGGGTGGACTTGACCATGGACACTATCACAGAGGTTACCCATCAATGTGAAACGAGATGCAATCAATGAAGCAAAGTGGTTAAAGGCCTAGTGGTATGGAGGTCAATGGCTAAAATACAAATATGGAGGGGCCTGGCAGATTGACTATATCAATCCAAGGCAAACCTGCAAGGCAAGAACCATGTGCTTACAATGGTAGAAACAACCACCAGACGGCTGGAAACATACACAGAGCTCCATGCCACCACCCAGAACTTCATCCTAGGCACTGAAAATCAAGTCTTAGGGCAACACAGCACCCCACAAATAACTGAGTAGTACAATGGGACTCATTTCCCCAAAAATCTCATAGAAGCCTGGACAGAAGAGCATGACATCAAGTGGATGTATCACATCCCCTACCATGCACCAGACTCTAGGAAAATTCAACGGTACAATGGACTGTTAAAAACTATGCTGAAAGCAGTGGGAAGTGGGACCTTCAAATACTGGGACACACATCTAGCAAAGGTCACCTGGTTAGTTAACACAAGAGGATCTGCCAATTGAGCTGGCCCTGCCCAGTCAAACTCCCACGTGCCATAGAAGGGGATAAAAGTCCCCATAGAGCACATGGAGAATACATTAGGGAAGATGGTCTGGGTTAGTCCTGCTTCAAGCAAAGAGAAACCCATCCAAGGGATTGTTTTTGCTCAGGGACCTGGGTGCACCTGGTGGGTGAAGTTCAAGAACAGAGAAGTCCAATGCATACCTCAAGGGGACTTAATTTTGGGGGAAAATAGATGGTGGATTAAATTGTATGATGCTAATTGTTAAACAACTTTGCCTGGCATGACGTAGATGGTATAGAACAAGGGGTGGGTAGTTTTCTGGGTTTAGATAGGGTAGGATTAATTTTCACCAGAAGCTGGGAGGGAGCCACAGCCAGGATGAACAACCGAACCAACCAATGAGATATTCAATATCCTACTGACATCATGTCACTGTATAAGGACAGGGGTGGGCTGGGCTTGCACAGGTCTCTGGCTCTGTGCAGTTGGTGCAGGTCTAGGTGATTGATGCGTTCTGTATCACTCACTTTATATCTTGTTTAACTACTGTTATAGTTATTACTGTTGTTTCTTTGATTCTTCTCCTCTTGCATTGTGCTATTAAATTCTCCTTATCTCAACTCACAGGGTTTTGCCTGGGGGAGGGTGTGAGCAAGCAGCAATGTGGAGTGTGGCTCCCGGCTGGGTCTAAACCAGAACATGTATGATCAGCAAAGTGTTAGCCTTATTGCTTGGGAAAATCAGATATTCAAAACCAGTTTTGCTAAAGGATGTATATCTGGAATTTTGAGGAACAAAGCTGCAGATAGGTAAATCATGAAATGCAGTATATCAGTAAGGATGCTTCTTGGCTGCTCCAATGTCTCAGCAACACCATGTGGATGGCTCGTTCACTTCTGCCAGTAGACCAAAGCTAACATGTGCTCCCGTTGTTAGAAGTGGCTACCAGGCCAACTGTTCTTCATTGCCATGTCCCTTCCTGATCTAGGTGAAATGACCCAGCCTTGTTCTTGCCTTTATCAGAATTTCTTTCCTGTCATGCTTCTGCACCAGAACTCCACACAGGACTGCACAGGGTTAGATCATTTCCTTCCCCTTCCTCACTGAAGTCTCTTGATTAATATTTCAGTTGTATATCTCAATGGGGACATCCCTGGCTGTGCTCCTTTCTGACAATTTCTTTAAAATGTAGTAGTATAACGTTGTAAATTATATATCATGAGGAATATTAATTGTATAAGCACCTTCTAAATACTGATAATATTCAGCTTGCTCCAAGCTTTCCACAAAGTCTGCATGTGTCCAGGAGAACAAAAGAAAGTTTTGAAGATGTGCTTGCCAAGATTGCAAATTTCCATCCTTCCCCTCCTGCACATATCCACATATGCATATACACACTTCACTAGATTAAGAGAAGCCCTGGGGGATGCTGTCACAGCTGCCTACATCCTTTTCTTGTATCTAGCCTTCAGACCTAAATATGATAATACTTTGAACAAGCCCTGCCATACCTAGAGAGACTCAGACAAAAGATTGTGTTTTCTCCAGTACAAACCACTGCTGGAGACACTGGAGTTACAAGAGGCAAGAGTATGAAATCAGAATTAGGCCCAAACTTTCAAGGTTTGCTCTGAATTTCCTAGCTTTTGTGGTTAGAATCCAGACCCTTAACATTATTTTAATATAGGTTTTACATTTATATTTATAAACACAGAGTACTGCTGCCTATTTGTGTTTAGAATAGATTGTGGTATAAACGTATTTCCTCTTTACACATTATAATCAGTGCATAATGGCCTGCTTTATGTAAAACACATCACAGTCTTTGCTTCTCTGCATGTGCTCGCATGCACATATAGCTTAAATTAGCTGACTAAATATTCTCATGATGTGTTCAAAGAGGAGATCTGTGAATGAGGTAGGAAAAGACGATCTTGCAGTTCTTATTTTGGAGCTTGAGATTAAACACTGTATTTAGAGAAACATTTAATGATGATTCATTTTAGCAGACTCTTGGTTGATGAATTATTTATAATTTCATCAGCCAAACACTTCCTTTGACAGAATATGTTTTGGCTCACTGTTGCTCCTGACAGCTATGTAGAACAATCCATAGTAAATGTGTCCTTTGGAAAATTAGCCAAACATCATTCCAATGCAATGACTCTGTAGGCGGTAAGATGAAAATGATCAGTTACAGTTCATTGAATAATGCCCCCAAACCTGTTCAAAACTACTGCTTGGCATAATCCCTGAGATGGTGTTTTGGTTTCTTTCACAGCATTGCTGAAAAGAAGTTGAAATCAAAGTTGAGGTTTTTTTAAAGGGTGAATCAATAAAAAATTGGGCGCTGAATTTTGTGTCTTCAGAGTCTGACCTAATTCTGCAAGATATTTTGCTTAACCTGGAGCATGTGGATTTACTTTTTGAGGATTAATCAAATATTCCTGCTTTTGTGATTTTTAAGATTTTGTGATTTTAAGATTTCTTGGTTGATGGCCTTTCACTGTAACTTTACTTTCTGTGCAAATGCACTAACAACAGCAGTAAAAGCAACAACAAACCCACCTGACTCCCATAGAGCATTTTCATATGTAGATCTCACAGAATTTGTCAAGGGAAGTCTGTGTCATTATGCTCATTTTAAGGAGAGAAAATGGAGACAAAATTTCCAAGACATTGTGAGGTGCATTGTTCAAGAGCTCCTTTTCACCTGCAGACAGAGAATTGAGATTCCTTTAACTACATGCCTTTTCAAGATATCTTTACTCCAATCTCACTTCACTTGAGGTGCTGGTAAGATGTAACAAGAGTGTTATTTGCTGAGCACCAACAGGGGTGTTGAAGTAGAGACATCTGTAGCTGGGGCATCATCTACAACGCACAAATGATGTCAGGATTGTGCAGTGTTCCTGCAGGCACTGTGATGCTCTCAGGCAGAGCAGTTGAAGAACAAAAATGCAATACCCTGTTGCCCTCTTTCAGAAAGGATAAAAAATCCAGAGGTTTGGGACAAAGTGTTTATTTTCATCTCTGCCAGGTGCTTGTTCTTGGCTACATCTATCCACAGACTATTTGTAAGCTGAAAAAGAACTGCATGCTCTTTCCATTTTGCTAAGGATCAAACAGAGAACTGCAGTGCTGGGTGCTGGGCACACAGGCAGCTTCCTACTCAGCTACACCTTCGCATTGCACCATACCCAGCCTCCACTCTACTATGGCAGCTCAGCAGGACCTCACACTGCAGGAGTGATTTTGTGGTGCCCTGAGCTGCGCTCTGATGTGATGGAGGCTGCCATGGGCATTTGTGCTTTCTACTGCTGCTTTCAGCAGCATTAATCCTGCTGCTTTCACCTGTGAATTGGTGGTGATGTGAAGGGGTCAGGACTGTGTTTTTCTTCTGGCTTCTTTCCCATCCAACCTTGGGTGCTCTGGGTGGTCTCGGGGACACAGCTCTACTTTGAGCAGAGTGAAGGGGGAAAGGTGAGGTTGCATAGGTCATCAGTCCTCCTCTTCACCTTCATAATAGTGCACTCTTTTGCTTATCTGCACAAGATTGTGAGGATGTATAAGTTTTTGCTTAAAATGCAGGAAATAAGTGATTTCCCAAGCAGTGGCTGACACAAAAGTTTACATTAGTTACATATGCTTATGAAAAGCATTTACTTTATTATAAAGGGAAGTACATTATTCTTTAACAAATGTTCTATGGTTTTGTGAGGGCTGTACACAGTTTATAAAGCTTGCAGCATGGATTAGGTATGTGTTGGTCTATCTGCTGAGACTCTGAATCATCAGAGAATTTAACTCAATTCACTTGCAGTGCTATCTTATTCCTTCATAGAAGTTTTTCTGAAGAGATGTCATACTATCTGAAGAAGAGAGAAGTGCTATTAACCTCACTTTTTATACCCCGAACTGGAGGGATTTGTCTGAAATCACTGTCTAAGTCAGCTGAAAAGCTGGGGTGAAACCTTTGTCTTCTCACTCCCAAAATGAAAAATTATCCTCAAGTCAGCTTTCAAACTGAAACTGGTTTTAGTGAGGATAAATGAAAGCTTTAAATCCTCTTAATACATTTCAACATGTTATCTGTAAGTCTCAATAGTAAATTTTCACCTAGGAATTTACTGCATGTGAAAAAAGTGCAAGACAATTTCTCTCTGTCCTCTCTATGTCTGGAAATAAAGAGGTGTACATAGATCTACACAGATGCAACATACTCCACAGATAAAACATTTTATTAGCAGGAGATATGTTATTCTCTCTCTTAATAATTGACAGATACAATGAACATCTCACGTTTCATGCATAACTTTCCTTTTCTAAGACAAATTGCAAAACAAAATGTGAATAATTTTATGTGTATATATATATATATCTATAATTTACTTATTTACCTTCACATACAGTGAGCTAAATTCTGTTCTCTGAGTTGTGCACCATCCTGGTCCTCACCAATGCAGAGAACAGGATTTTACTTCCCTTGCTTTCCAAAATTTAAACAGGGATTTCAGCGTTATATGCAGATATACCGGATTGTATCCCTGCTGAAAGAAGTAATTAGCCACTGATTGCTCCCCTGCAACTCCTGTGTCCCCCTCACTTGTGTGCTGGAGGTGAGGGTCTGTGCTCCTGTCAGATCCTGGAGGGCTGAGGGTGGAACATATCAGTCCGTCTGACAGAGTGGAGCATGGGATGAGTATGGATGTGCTGGGAATGTGAGAGGAGGCTTGCCTCCTCCTCCTCCTCGGATTACACATGGTATCTCACTGCATCAAACAGCCATGGCTGTGCAGCCTCTTTAGTTAGACTAGAGCAGAAAAAACAGGCTAAGAGGTAAGCTTTTAAAATTGCATCCCCTCTCTTTCTCCCTACCCATCAGGAAAACAAGACATATGTTACATACACATTGTAAATACCTGTGTCTGTTCCTTCCCCTTCCCTGAGCAGTAATTAATTTAGATCAGGGATGAAAGCTGAGTGAAATATAGTTTCTCTGAACTGTGCCAAAGATGCTCCAAAAGCAGATGCCTGTTGTACTTGTATAATTGTTTAATCAAAATATCATAAAACCTCAAATTAATATCAGATTTATCCCTTAATTTCTGCTAGGATGCTAAAGGCCATAGGATATCACAAACCTGGCATTGGTGAATATAACAAACAGGATGTAATATTGTAAGAAGAGACCATACCTCTGACACTTAATAACACAGAGCTGCTTCACAAAAGTAGAAAGTTACAGGAATTTCAGAGAATCCTTAATATGGTGAAATAATTATTCTCAGCCAAATTCTTAAATGTCCAGCTGCATGGAAATAACTATTCTGAAAGAGGAGAGACCAATGTTCCTTCCCATTTAGATTTTCCGCAAATTCACTCATGAAATACAACCCAAGACTTGTTGGTAGTGTAGGCAGGATTGAATTGCTGCCCACAGACGAAGAATTGGACCTTCCTGGGAACAGATTGCTTTCTGGCACAGCAAGGTTGAGGAGAGGCACAAGGGACACCAGCCCTGGAGACCCTGGATCACTGCTTTTGCTGCACTTGAGGAAAGAGAGGAGTGAAGGGAGAAGGGAAGGGTGCTTTTGTAAGGAGCTTACCAGCACCCCTGGCCCATGCCAAGTATTCTGCTGTAACAGCTGCAGCAGGAAGCCCACTTTGCCAGGGCCTTTGCATCACCAGCGTAAACAGCTTAGCAGAGGACTCTTTCTTTCCTAAAGGAGTCTTCTGTGGTTGCCAACTGCCTTATTACCTGTGCTGAGACAGCCCCATAATGAATTAGCATTTCTCTGCAGAAATATCGATTTTTGGGGAGGCAGGGGGAAACAAATGGGATAGAGTGACTTCTGTTTAGTTTCTGTTTGTGTGCCACTCTTCTGTCAGTCCTCTGCTGGCAAAATATTCCAAGATTTGCTATTGACTATAGCTTTTCAAGCAGATACAAGGAGAAAAGGCTTGATTATTTCATAAGCAATAGGACGGGTTACATGAAAATGTTATTCCATTATTAAGTTAAAGTCTTGCCACCATTATGGGTCAAATAAAGACCATATGCATCATTAAAATCTTGTTTTGTGAGCCTTGAAAAACAGAGTGTTTCACATTTTATTTTGGGGTCATTGTAGTTTATTTACTTAGCTTTAGATCTGGGGGGTTTGTGGGGTTTTTTTGGACAGACATTCATCTGGAGGGCCAGTCTTGTGCTGAACATGACTGATTTGTATAGAAATATTTAAGTTAGTCCTTATGCAGAAATCAACTTCTCATTTGTGTTGGATTTTTGGACATTGATTTAGCAAAGGCAGACCTTGGCTTTGTTTTCTGCAAAGTCCTAGGCTTTTCTTTTTATCTGGCTTATCTTTGCATACTTGTCTTTTCGAGCTGCAAGCTCCTTGGGGCAGGGATTTATTCACAGTGTTTAATGTGCCTTGCACAAACGGGGTCCTGAGCTCAGGCTCATAAGTGTCAGCTGAAAGCTAATAAGAAGAATGAATTCCATCTGATCCAGCTCATTGCATAAGATGATCCTTAAACTCTAATCTAGCACATTTTGCCTACAGACTTGCATGTTTAGTGACCACTATGGAATGAAAAGGGAAACATGATTTGAGGAAAACAAAATGTCAATAGGTAGCATTTGGTTTTCTCTGCAGAAACGTGCTGCTTAAGGCAATCTTTCTTTTTTTATTATAGTTCTACAATAGGTGCTAGTGTTTGTTAGGACAATAAACTTGTCACATTGAATTATGGTGGTAAAAGAGCACAGATGCACACAGAGCCTAAACCAAACTTCAGAGTGTTTTAATTCATTAGCTCAACAACTCATGTGTTAGGAAATGGAAGATGGAAAATTAGGAAATGGAACAGAGGTTTATGTGAGTGGAAGCTACATGAATCTGAATGAACTCAAATATCATTTATAAGGCAAGAAAACTCCCCCTGTGTTCACTGCGAGATATTAAATCTTGTTTATCCTTCCTTAAACTAACCAGAAACACATTGTGCTCAAGTACTGTTTTACAACTGAGATGCTATGGTTGTGCTGTAACTCTCCTCTGCTGTCTATATCTTCTCTGAAGAGGCAGTGGGACTGCCCAGCTTGGAACCTGGCTCCCCCTCTCTCAAACCCTTCAACGTGGGAAGCCCAGAACGGTTCTGCCCGTGGTCCCCACTCAGGATAATGTCAGCCTTCAGGGTGAAGACATCCTGATGTGCAACCAGTGGAATCTGAACAGATGTGTAGTAAGGATTTCTCTGAGCTGGGTACTTTTGTTTATATTGCTGATATCTATATCACAGCCTTTTTGTCTCCTCTACTACTCCTCCTCCTCCTTCTCCTCCTCCTCCTCCTTCTCCTTCTCCTTCTTTCCCCTTCCCTTTCCCCTTCCCCTTCCATTCTGTACAGGTCTATCTCTGTATATTTTCTTGTATTCCAGTAGAAAATTGCAGGTATACATCTACTTTTGAATGCCAGCTGGTGAGTAGGTTGTTCAAACATATAGACTCCAACATTTGAGACTAATGCATGTGAATTAATATATTGCAATAACATTTTATCTGAATATTGCTAGATGCATAGAAGAAACAATCATCTCCTTGATTGACTTTGGAGTATCAAGAAATAAAATACTCAAAGCTGACTTATAACTATTTTGTGGATAAGAAAGTAGACAGCTATCTAAACAAAGAAAGTCTGGTCTGGTTCAGAGACCTGGAAGAGCCTTTAATATTTAGATGAAAAACTAGAGGCTCCAAAAGGGAAGTGCACAGAATGTATGACTGCAAAGATTGGGACATGAAGTTTGTTTTGTGTTCTTTTGGTTTTGAGTCTGGCTTGTACAATCACAGCTCCTATAAACCAGAGCAGCTGGCGGGATACTCTGTTTTACACCAGCAGATATAATGGCTACATCTCATCCAGCACCAGCTTGCACCCTTGCCTTTGGAAACAGAGTGACCTTGCAGCCTTTTTGTTGGCTGTGTGCCAGAGCCATTAAACTAACACCTTCCGTGATAGTCTAGATCTCCTTGTCGTGACATATGTTGAAATGCTCCTGTTTACATTACTCGTATCTGTGAAGTGGACAAACTATTCACGGTACAACAAAGGTATTTCCTCATATTCCCCAAGCACTTCCTAGTTAGCACTTCACTGCAGGCTGCCGTCAGCTTGTGGGCAGGTCCAAACAGCAGTGGCTTCATCTGGAAAAACCTTATGGGAAATGGACTGCCTGGTTAGAAGAGGGCTGCCTGTCTCTTCTTTCTTCTCCTCCAAGCCAGAAACAAGTTTCAGTAAAGACTCGGGAAAAAATCTGTCTTCACAAAAACACACAAAGTCCTTGATCAGGCTAAGAGAAATAACTAAATCTGTTAACAGCATGAAAGGGAAGGCATAATATCTGAAAAATTATTTTTAAAAAATCTCTTCCCCAAAATTTCCTTCTGGATTATCAGATTCCAGCCAAATTGGTTCAGTGCTTACCCTTTCTTCAGTGTTCAGATCCTCTATTACTGTAATAAATTGCAAATTAGAAAAAGATACATAGTTTTATCAAAATAAATATTACTGTTTCAGACTGAGGTTCAACTTCTTGACTGCAAATTTGCAAAAGATTTTAGACCACTAGCTCACATTTACTGGATATTGTTTCTACCTGCAACATATGGAAAAACCTCAATTCCTTTAGTGCAGCTTTGCAAACTTGGGAGCCCTACTGAACCACAAGAGACATGTCACTGGGTTTTGACTAGGAAGCAGAGACTGAAAAAAGTACAGAGTGGCAGATTCACACACAGCTCGATAATGACCAGGCCAAATGGTCACATTTTACCATTTTACCATTCCTGCTAAAAGGAAATTATACTATTATTCTAAAGAACAGAAATAACAAGTGTAGACAAATGTGAATAGTCCTCATACAAGCACTATTTTTTCACTAGAACAGACATATATCTTCAAATAACTGTGTAAACAAGTTTTGCGGTGTGGGTATTCTTGGTACACTTCAACAACTACTTCAGTTACTTCTGAAATACGGCCAACAGTGAGGTGGAATGTGGCAGTTTTTTTAACAAAATACAGCAACCCTACAAAAACTCCGGTCAGGAAATGGAGAAATACATCACATTTATGTTTAAATTTTTGAAAAATTGTGCATGGGCAAGTTGTAATTGCTTTAACAGGGAAATAGAGCTAACAGCCTAGTTTTGGGACATTATATTCCAAGGAGTTAAATGATCACAAGCAGTTTGCATTTCATGTTCATGGCTTGTCAGATTGACAGTCCATCCTAATCAGCATCATGAATATCCCTTTTTATCCTATCGAAGCATTAACTCAGCACTGTTTTTGAAGGATTATATTTTCTGAAGAATTAGACCAGGTTGGACAAAAGTTTTGAGGGGTATTTAGAACTATGCAATTCTAAGAATGGTGCTGAAATCATTAGAGATGAAGACAGGCACTCTCAGTCCAGGCTGACTGAGCTGTAATTTAGTGACTGCAGTACTTTACAAATGACTGACTGATAATCTAACTACGTCTGGTTATAACAGATCCAAATACTAGAGCACTTACCCTTAGCAGCTGTAAAGTTTTGTAAACATGTTTAAAAACTAATATATTTATGTGTTTTCAAGACTATGTTATGCAAAAGTGCTGGGATTTAAGTATGCTACTTACAAGGTGGCAATTTTCAGTCAAGAGCTTGCTGAAAAATGGACATTTTTGGTTGGGTTTTTTCCTTCCAATTTCCTCCACCAACAATCACTGACTCTATCATACTGAAGAATATTTTACTGTATTTATTTCACCTTTTCCCCAGTTATGACTCTGTAGCTAATAAAAAAATTTAAAAAGTTTATTTTGGTTGAATTCTTTCAAACAAAATTATGACTGCGTTACTCTTATAATTTAGTTTTGTACTGAAGACAGATCCCGAGAGTAGAGTCTTGCAGACTGAATCACCACTACCTTCTGCTTCTGCCAGGCAATTTTCTTTTGCAGGTGGTTTCCAAACAGCAACTGAAACTACTCCTGCTGAGCTTGCCGGTGTGCCAGTATTAAATCAAGACATCCTAAAGCATGACTAAGGGAGCATATAATCACCTTTACCACATTTTTGTGTGACACTACAAGGCATAACCATAATTCTGATTGATATACAACTGCCTGTACTCTTGTATTCCTACTGTCTGTTCCCTACAGTTGTAAAAGGAAAAGTTGTTCTGGTGAATTAAATGTGAAAATGTACAGTTGCTCCTTCTGGAATCCAGAAATTTTAGCAGTTAGCTAGAAACCAATAAGAACAGGGACATGTGAGGATACGGGGAGTCACTAGGACTTTGAGATAAGCACATAACCCAAGTACCTACAAAAGGAAGTAATGGGGAAGTAATGGGACATTAATTAAAACTGAAATAGGAATGGTTATGGATAATTTTAAGATTCAGCTACTCATTCAGATGAAGGAGACTGATCCATACCTCTAACCTGTTCATTCAGTACTGCATTTACAGGTTCAGGGAGCCAATCTGTCAAGACTGTACACAACACACCAGCTTTTAAGGCTTTCCTGGCAATTACAGAATCGCAGAATAGTAGGGGTTGGGAGGGACCTCTGGAGATCATCTAATCCAACGTTCATGCTAAAGCAGCTTCACCTAGAGCAGGTTGCACAAGACCACATCCAGGTGGGTTCTGAAAGTCTCCAGAGAAGGATACTCCACAGCTTCTCCGGGCAGCCTGTTCCAGGGTTCTATCACCCTCAAGGTAAAGAAGTTTTTCAACATGTTCAGATGGAACCTCCTGTGCCGGATCCTACACTTGCCTTTGTGGAACTTCATTAAGTTCCCCTCCTCCCAACTCTCCAACCTGTCCAGGCCTTGCTGAAAGGCAAGATAACCTTCTGGTGTTTCAGCCACTCCTCCCAGTTTTGTATAATCAGGAAACTTGCTGAGAGTACATTCCATCCCTTCATCCAGGTCATTGATGAGCATATTGAACAAGACTGGGCCCAGTACTGATGCCTGGGGAACACTGGAAACACAGGCCTCCAACTAGATTTTTTGCCACCGGGCACAACCATCTGAGCTCTGTCATTCAGCCAGTTGTCAATCCATCTCCTTAAAAAACCTTGTCTGGCAATCACAGTATATACACTCCAACATACAGGCTGATATACTTCATACTAAGTCACTTTACAGTTAAAGGCACAAACACAAAACACAGATGCAAAAGAAAAAAAAGAAAATATCAAGACTCAGATGTTGGAACTGGGCAACTTGCAAAAATCTATCCTTTCTTTCCCCTTTTAAGAAGAGACCAATTCCCCCATTCTTGACCCCCTTCTCAACTGTTCATTGCACCAGCGGGTTACATCTTGTCTTAATTAGATTGCAAGCAGCTTTGGTCTGTAACTATGATCTTACCCTGTGCTGCATCCTGGGGCCCAAGTGTGAGTGGGGCTGCCGAGGGCTTCTATAGCACAAATAAATATAATTTTTTTTCTTTGTTCGTAGGTGTCTTTTCTCTCTAACTCTTACATAAACACTGTTTTGTGGAGCTGAAATTGTAACTTGGCTGTCAGAGTGGTGAGCCAAGGGCTGACTGAGCATCCCGTGAGATGAACAAATCTCTACCTTATGTGGAGGAAGAGAAAACAGCAGGGTTAACTGGTTCAGAGGTACTCAGTGTAATAAAAAAGATCAGTGTTGCTTGCAGACTTGACTAGGGATGATCAGGATTTTTTGGAAACTGTTTATGGACAAAAAATTGGTGTGCAGCTAAATGAATTGTTTAAGTATCAACGTTCTGTGAACAGTTTCATTTTTTCAACAAGATTTTTCCATACCCTACCTCCTAATTGAAATGAAAATTGTAGTATTTCCACACTGAAATGCTGCCACAGAGTTTCATGGGAGCTGTAGTTGGAAGCCTTATGTACTGACTCTCCTCTCTCATCCAGGATCTCTGGTTATATTTAATTTGACAAAATGTGCTGCTGCCCAACTGACCTAACCCACTACCCCCTTCACCCCACAGAGCAATATGTGGTGAACCATCTCCCCATCTCACTGGGAAGGGTGGGAGAGGTGGACTTGGACAACTCATGCTCTGCCATGAGCTGTGACAACAGTGTTTCCAGGTACAAAGAAGTATCTGCCAGTAGCTTGGTTTTCAGCTCAGAATTTTCAGGTTAGGGAGGGAGAAGGTTATGAGTACAGCACTACCCTCTGACCAGTGCTAACCTCTGCCTGTGGACAAAGCACAGGGGCATGTGGTGGTGTGAATGCTCAGTCCTTGGGGGATCAGAGTGACAACCCTCTGGCAGCCAGCTCATAAACAAGACACTAAAATATCTCAGCTGAGCTCATAGGTCTGAATCATAGCACTAAATGTCATACTTATATTGGTTTTCACTTACTACCAAATTGTTCTTTTAAATTAATGTTATATCTTGTAATACAGTTTGCATTTTATCTTCCAGGTGTCCTGCCATCTTATCTGTCTTTTTCTCATCTGAGAGTTGATTCCTGTGAAGATTATGGGCAGATACTTGTTAATTTTGGTTGAGAGTTTAGGTAGTATCTCACTCCACAAACAGCCCCAGTGTTTGCATAGGGCTTTTCACGTAGTAATACCATTTAAAAGGTGATATACCACTCCAGTGTCAGAATCTGGCTGTCTGTCAGGAGAAGTGAGAACAGGTTGTCCTGGCTATTACAGCCAGTATTACGAGATAGACTGATAAGTTTATTGGTTACATTGCTTAGTTATATCAAATTAAATAATTAAAGAAACAATTGTAAGCATTTTTTTTTGCTTGCTTGATGCATAAAATGATTCTTACCTTTCGAATGTTTGGGCTCTTAGTAGGTATTTGTGAAAACTGCACTATGGAAAGTCAAAGCAATCAATATAAATGATCAATGGCCTAAAGGCTAATGAAAGAAATGTGCAACTTTCATAGTATCATAGAATGTATTGTGTTGGAAGGTCATCTAGTCCAACCCCCCTACAATAGGCAGGGACATTTTTAACTAGGTCAGGTTGTTCAGAACCCCATCAAGCCTGACCTTGAGTGTCTCTAGGGATGGGACCTCCATCACCTCTCTGGGCAACCTGTTCCAGTGATCAACCACCCTCATATTAAAGAACTTTTTCCTAATGCCTAACCTAAATTTACCTTTTTCTAGCTTAAAACCATTACCCCTTATCCTATTGCTACAAACTCTTGTGAACAGATCCACTCCCGCCTTCTTTAGGCCCCATTCGGGTATTGGAAGGTCACTATAAGGTCTCCCTGGAGCCTTCTCTTCTGCAGGCTGAACAACTCCAATTCTCTCACTCTCTCAGCTTGTCTTCATAGGAGAGGTGCTCCAGCCCTTTGATCATTTTTCTGGCTCTTCTCTGGGCATGCTGCAACAGGTTCATGTCCTTTTTGGCTGGGGGCTCCAAAGCTGGACACCATACTCCAGGTGGGGTCTCACCAGGGCAGAGTAGAGAGGCAGAATCTTCTCTCTCGATCTGCTGGCCACACTTCTTTTGATGCAGCCCAGGATGCAATTGGCCTTCTGGGCTGCAATTGGACATTGGTGGCTCATGTCCATCTAACTAGTACCCCCAAGTCTTCTTCCACAGGGCTGTTCTCTAGCATGTTCTTTCCCAGCCTATACTGATAACTCTGGTTGATCTGGGCCTGACAGCTAACAAACAAAATTTCCTGAATTCACAAGCATTCAACAAAAATTTCTGGCATCTCATTGTAGTGTACTGGAGCAAACCTTAATTGAGGTGATACAGACTTGGATTTAGGCAGTTGTAGAGGGACAGAGAAAGTCTAATTTTTCTCTGAGTGGTATAAAGGCTAGCTAGTATAATCATGAAGATCTGTGGAAGAGCATAAGACCACAGCAGGAAGGAACAGGGAGGGAACCAGGTGAAGAGCTGATGTAATTTCATAGATTTGTTTGTTCATGCCCTGTGGTCTACAGCAGGGTCTGCACTGTGGTGTCTATTCTTCATCCTGGTGCCACAAGCTTTGTAGTCCAGGTCAGAGGATCAGAGGTCATTTAATAGCAATGCTAACTCCACTGATCCGGGGGAAGCTTGATGCCCCTTGCATTGCTGGATGGGATAGGATACCTAGAACAAGAGAGAAGGGAAAACTCTCATATCTCATCTTTCACTAACACTTGAATGTGCCACTTGCTCAGGAGGATATTACTCAGAAAAATTAGGAGAAAGAAAAGGGAGTGCAGAACATGGACTTTCTGGTACTTGCTTTCCCACTGGAAATTTAAACAAGACATTAAGCAACAGGGGTTTGCTCCAGTCAGTTGACTTAGAACAGCTGCTCACCAATTTCTGCAGCCCAGAGAGGAAAAGCAGAACTTTGCCCTGGGTCTGAGCAGCTTTTCAGAAGCAATCCAAGTCAAACTTCCACTCAATGACTTCATTCAAAGCTGGTTTACATCATGAAGAGAAGCTTGGTTTATTTATTTGTAATAACTTCAGGATTGTATGGACCCACAAGAGGATATAATTTAAGAAAACATCAGCAAGCTGTTTCAAATAGCAAGGTTTTTAAATAGGCTGTGCCAAAAACTCATCAATGGAAAGAGTTCATTATTAAAAATATATTTAAAAAAAAGAAGGAAAATGTCTTTTGTACATTATTTTTAAGTAAAAGATTCCAAAACTTGCATTTCTTTCTGCAATAAATACCTCTTTTTTATATGACTGAAATCATATAAAGGAATGAGCAGGCTTCCTCCAGGGCCACTGAACCAGCCGATGAACAAAGTTGATCATTCTAAAGCCTATTACCTCAAAGAAATGGCACAACAACGTTTTAAAATATCTCACCTCATACAAATCAAGCACTAAACAAACATGAGAGAGGTAACAACAATTTTAAACCTGGAAAGCAGCTTAATTTAGTCTGATAATGCTTAGAAGCAATGGAGATTTTCTTCTGAGTGACCCAGGACAAATCACTTGGACTACCCATGCCAGGAGTATAAAACAGGCTTAGTAATATTTCCTGATCTGCAAGAGAGTTAGGACACCCAATGGACCTCTGCAGATGTTCCATGACTCAGACATGACTGGAGGCTCCTTACTAGAATAAGGTCACTGGTTTTATTTCTAATCTGGCTATTAATTCACCGAGTCACGTGGCATCAATTACATCATCTGTTTGCCCCCTGGTATCACTCATCACTGCAAAAACTCTGCAATGTCTTCTGAGGTCTTCAGGCAGAAGACACACAAGTAGACAGACTGTGGCAGCCTTGCATGGGGGAGGCAAAAGGTAGCAAGGTGGCATGGCAGAGATGGGTTTGACAGCTGAGCCATGAGGATCCTTGTCCAGGCAAGGGACTTACAGGGGCAGCATCTGCCAACAAGAGGACCTCAGGAGGCCCTGGCGCATGCACGCAGCAGAGGAATGGCAAAAGCAGACAGTGACAGCACAGGGAAAAAAGGTGGCTTGAAATAAGCTAAAACCAGTCTGAGGGTAGCTGGAAGATCTTTGGTGACCATGCAGGATTTTGACCTGCATGACCAGCAGCTGCTAGGTGTTTGGAAGTTAAGAACAGAGGCTCTGAATGTGATCCCAGAGATTATAATGGACTGGGATGAAGAAGAATACTTAGCTGCACAGAGGGTGTTGACAAAAGGATTTTGGCTTCCTTAGCCATCAGACAGTATGTTACAAAGGAGGATTGCTAGGCAGAAATGGGATCCATCTGATGAAAAACTTTCTGCAGGGCCAGGGTTTACATTGGCATTGAGAGAAACTGCTGACAGGATCATAAAATGAGCAGAAAGTAGAAATGGAGATCCAGGGTAAAGCTTGGAAGTAGATAGTGAATGGGAGGGAAGCAAACATGAGGAGAGAAATGAGGATAATAAAAGACTTTGCTGATGTATCTCCAGACAAAAGTCAGGAATTTGAGGAGCACATCAAAGCAGGTTTCAGTCTTAATACACTGCCAGGTTCACGACAACTAGGTTCACAGACATGTAACAGGACATGGCAGACAAGCCCAGAGGAGTTTGTATTGCTAAGAAATGACAGAGAGTGAGGCGCGGAAAAAGGGAGCTGTTTCACATTTTATTTTTACTTCTATTTTTATTTTAACTTCTGTAGTGGGTCTGTCTGAGCTGATTTTCCCCATACAGCCCTCNTATTTATTCATACTATTTTGTAAATTTATTTTAAGAATGCAATTACTAGTCTTATCTAGTATTGATATAAGAATTTAAATGCAGATATGTAATTATTTTTAAATTCAGAGAGATGCATGAGAAAGCACTGTTGACTGTGTCTAGGGCTAGAAAAGATAAAAGAAGTATAAGGGAAGATGTAGCAGGGTTGGACTACAAGCTATCCTGCTGGAAGGTGGGGAGAAAGTTGTGAAGTATATAAACCCAGAACTTTCCAGTACAGAAATATCTAAAGGACAGGTCCTACCACTGGTTTGCTTATCTGTTGTGAAAAATGGTCCATCGTGTTCTCAGAATGTATTGGAAATGGCAAGTCGCCTTCAGAAAATGTTTCATGGAAGGGGACAGTTACAGGGGCAGAGCCACTGGATTTAGAAAAAAGTGGTTGAGAATCCAAAGGTAGAGTAAGATTGATGATAGAATGAAAAGGAAGGTTGAATAGACCTCCTACTTCCTACTAGGAAGTAAGAAGAGCGGCAGAATAAAGATACTAAATCCTGAAGAAGTAGATTATTAAACTGATAGAATTGGTGCATCAGGTTTCAAAGCAAAGCTGTCCAGGCTGATGAAGTAATTTTAAAAGCAGACTATGGTGATTCAAAGAAAATATATACTTAAGATGCATTTAATTCATATTTGATGTAATGCGGAATGCACTCAAGCAGAGCTGTGTGCTCAGAGTGGTTCCCCAGCTAGAGGAAGCAAGGTTGAAGTTGCTCAGTGAGGTGCTGTCAGCAGCACGTCCCTTGCAATGCATGCGTGAGGTGGGCAGAACTTCTCTCTCTGCATGTATGGTGAGATCCTAGAACTGGTGACTGGAACAAATGTCATTGCTGCTAAAGGCATGACATGGTAATAGAGGTCTGGGACTGTGACAGGTCACAGTTCACAGCATGTAACACTCCAGTCCTTACCTCTTTGAACTATGGCAATTGACAACACACAGGCACCCTTTGGAGGGTATGAACAGAATACAAAACAATCTTGTATAAAATACTTTGAGAGATGCTCTGAAACTTCCAAGATGAAATGCAATAAAGGCCAGAGAAATATGTTAGACTTGCTAAGACGAATCTAAATACACAGAAACAAGACAAGAAAGATTTTAACTCTGCAGTAGTATTGTAGAAAGTTATTTTGAAGTCATAGACAGTCACAAGAGCATGATTAACTGATGCAATGCTAGGATAAAAGGAAATCTTATTCTTTGGTGCTTCGCATGGAATGTCTTACCAGTGAAAAAAAGTAGTAACTGCTCTGCTTTAGGCTACATGGATAAGGCCTCAGCTGGTGTACTGTGTCCAGCTTTGGGAACCACAGTTCAAGAAAGATGTAGATAAATTGAAGAGAGTGCAAAGGAGAATAGCAAGAATGATCGAGGTTTAGAAAACATGACCTACAAGGAAAGGTTGAACGAACTGGGTTTGTTTAGTCTAGAAAAGAGAAGACTAAGCATGAGGCTTGAGGTGGGGGATGGGGTAGAATTTCCCAATATTTAAAAAGTTGTTATGAGGAGGACAGCAATCAATTGTTTTCCCTGTCCACTGGAGACAGAATATGAAAAAGTGCACAAACTTGAGCAAAGAAGATAGATAGACAATTCTTAACTCCAAGGCTAGTGACCAGGCTACTTCACAGAAAAGTCTTGATTTTAAAAGAGTTTATCCAAACACCTGTCTGGTACTGTCTTTATGTGCTTGAACCTGCCTGCTTTGTTTCAGCTATATGGAGCCCTGAGGTCCTTTCCAAGTATTCAGTGCAATCTTTTTAAAAGCAATTTGCATGCTAATCTTCTAATATGTTCAGACTACATGCTGAACACTTCTCACAGGGAAAGCAAGGCTGTCCCTAGTGTTGTCATTTTATAATCCTTGGAGCTTTGTCACCAAAAATCCATGTAGTAGCCATGATAAATGTCTGCTGTTTGAAGCAAGTGAAGGCTCCAGAGGTCGTGTATCATGGCATTATAACATTAAACCTGTATGTTGCAATGCTTCAAAATCCTTTACTTTTCACTCCGTTGTGGCTTTGTTTCTTGTGAATACCACTGTACACTCTTATTTATATAAAAAATACTTGGACATCATTTATGAATACTTCTGCATTTGGTGTTTCTAAGTATGTCTAGCGTGATATAACTTGGACAAGACCTTACTTCTTCCCGCTCTATTTTGTATCAATAATACGTGTCGTACTTTTTTATACTCTACTCTCTGATTGTGTCTTTGTCTTTCAAATGGGTTACCTCAATATTCATATTTATGCACTTTTGGCTTCTCTAACGCATTTGCCATCAGGGCTACCAGTGTAATGGACACTTCCTGTCTAGAAAAGAGTGAAATGACGATTAATAATTTCACATAATCACTGAGGTCTGTAGATGTTAATACTTGATCATGAATGACTTGACCTGTAGTCCAACTAACTACTCAAACCTGGAAAAAAATTGCAACAGTTTTCTAGTCAGTCGGGTCTCCTGAAAGTCTCCTACGCTTATGTAAACTCATAAGTTGTATAAGTAACTGACTGCAGCTACTGTAGCTCAGTTAACTGAGATAAAATAATAAGTTTGTTCCCTCTTACCAGATCAAGCAAATTTTGTGAATCAAATTTAGGTTTCTTGGTAATAAGGGAAGAGTAAAGGGGAATTTTGAGGCAGAATCAACATAGCAAAGTTAATGCATAGGAAGTATACATAAGACATAAACTAGGCAGATCAAACTCCTAAAAAATCTTATCCATTGCACAAAACAAAATTGTTAGGCTTGACTGTAACTCTAAGTCAGCACAGAGCAAGTTAGGGCTCCAGGCAGAGACCACTTGTGGAATGAGGTATGTGTAGCCAAATTTCTAAAATAAAACCAGAATTTTATCTTATTTTCACTATTCTAAATCCACTATAAATCACTTCACCAACAGTTTTTCTTTTGCTGTTTTTGGTAGACATCTCTCCATCATTTGTATTTATTATTCAATTAAATTGGCTGAAAAGTCTCCTATTTGTTACCATGACTGTTATGGTTGCTCTAATGATTCTGCAGCTGATTCATTTTTCAAATAATTATCTGCATTACCCTACTTTTGTGACAAAAGTGTCTCAAATGATACCTTAATTTTAGACAAATGAAAGACTTGTTCTTGCAATTATTTTGAACTCCAGAATCAGCTTAGTGAGATCAATAGCTCACTGACTGCATGATATGTGACCTACATATGACTAATATTTCAGTAATTTAGATGCAATGCAGCTTAAGAAAAAGGTAATATTGTTAATTTCTTCTTCTTTTTTTTTTTTTTAGAATTGCTTCTAAGTCTGGTCTGAGGCTTAGCTGTAGAATCACATCTCTTCTTGCTGCAGTGCACAGCTTTGCACAAAATGCTAAATGTAAATAAGATCCCATCAGCTGTAATTACATCCAAGGTCTATTGGACACTGAAATGTTTCTTCTCCTGGATCATTTAAGTTACAGAATTGATCCTGCCTCATCTTTTAAACTGTACACTTGACTGTTCTCTTCTTAAAGTAAACACATTTTAAGCAGTCTGGGATTCTTTTCCCCCTGCAACGACAGCCAGAGCAATGATAGCATACTGAAGGAAAATGTGCAGGTTTGGCAAAGCCGGCTGAGGAGCTTTAGCCATCCAATGCCTACCAGTGGTCATGTACCCTGTCTGCCTGCTTCTATCCCTGACTGCAAACAGGCCCCAAGTGGTACCAGGAAAGTTTTCCTTTCCTGGTGATGGCATTTCTGATGCAACTCAGATACTCTCACTGTAAATTACAGGAACTAAGCCATATTATAAGGTTTATTAAAGTTCTTCAAGGGGGCAGGCAGCAGATGGGAAATGAATGGGTTCAGAAGCACTGGGAGAGATGAGTGGCAATACAGTCAGGAAGCAGGCAGTAGGAAACAAACACCTCTAAGCAGCAGGCTGTTTTTTCTTCTGTGTGTGATGGGAGAGAAAACCCCAGGACCAGCAGAAAGATGATTACTTTCTTGCAAATTACTCTCTTAAATCCGATCAGAAGCTCTACCATAGTAATTTCCACAGCAGAGTCATATTTATCAAATGCTGCTGCAGAAACCCTCTCCAGTTCTCCCCGGGTCTGCTTGCAGAGCTGTTAAAGCATGCCTTCCAAACAGTGATGGGAGTACCTGCTCTGCATCATCCTCCGTGCTCTGCCAGGTTGTGGACAGACACTCCTGTACTTTCCTTCCCAAGCTCCTCCCCTGCTGCTTTGGGGCAGAGTGCGCAGCTTTCCCACCAGGATCTGCAAGGAAGCTACCTCATTTGGGTTTGCAGGCAGGTTTGTTTCTCCAGCAAAGCCTCAGCTTGGATAAGACAGTCAGATTGTAATTGAGTTTTTCGAGGCTTTTATTTTTCCATGCAAGCATCCCCCCCCAGCCCTTGAAGAGCACCTCACCTAGTGGCTGCAAGTCTTCTACTTCTTGTTTGACATCCCTTATTTACAAAGCAAACAGAATGTTCCTTTTAACACACATCATGCTAAGTTTATTAATGAAGAAAACAATCCCAGGGGGTCAACCAAGGGAACTCTTGAAACCTGCCAGCAAAAACTCTTCAAACGCTCAATGCGTCAGATCCTCCAAAATGATATTTCACACAATGAAGTAAAAATAATATTTTTTCTTTTGGCCTTTCCAGCCGCTTTTGTAGAGAGCAGACAGAAATTATTTTCTTACTCTGCTCACAGAGCGGAGATCTGTATGAAGCTGCGTTTATTTGTTTAACACGATGATTTCATCCTAAATGTCTTGACAGCAAATAGTTGGTGGTTTAATAAAGGCTCTTTGAAAGAAGGGCCTAAGCAGTTATTTGTATAGGGAAAACGTCAAGTATGTGGCTCTCAGGAGGAGAGATAGAAATGCCTGTTGTGATTAGGGGGTGTGGGGAGGACCCTAAAATCCTCTCTGTCTGCCAGGGTAAGAATGGTGACTCCTGTGGCTGTTTCCTCACAGCCACCAAGCTGAGCTGCTGCAGCAGACTGTGGGGATGAAAGTGGTCTGACTTCGTTATTAACAAGTGACTGATACACCCTTTGCTCACCAAAGCAAACACTCTTACAGAGGATAAAGGATCTGCTATTTGTGCAGAACAGTTTGATTATGAAAGCAATAAATTAATGATAAACGGAACTGGCTGGTGAGCCCCATATGGTGGTCAGCAGAGAAAAATATGTGCTGAGGTGGCTAAAACTAAAGTTTGAGGGGATCTTTTCTTCATTAGCTGGATTTCCCAGCAGTCAAAGAGTTTATGAAATGTCCACACGCACCTGCTGTCTCTGCAGAAGCGTCTGTTTGGGAATGGTTGGTGTGAAGCAGATCTCATATACACGACATCAGTGTATGTACATACCAACTGTAGGGATGCAGTCAACACAGTTTGGGAAATGGGTGGTGCAAAGTACGAAATGGGGAGCTTCTCTCCAAGAGAATCAAATCCTAAATCTCAGATGTATGTGATCTGAATTATTTTCTTCAGCTTCCAAATTGTTTCACATTTGTTGTTTTGCTCTCAACTGAATGAATTGTTGTTCTATTGGTTTGTAACTTAGCTCCTCAGCTGTTGAGCAAACGTGTCTAGCCAGAGCAAATGGGCCAAATTCAAATCTGAAAAAGTGGCTTGGGGTACACTCTGGGTTTTATTTACATATGCACATTTAAGAGTGATGGATTCAAAGTAATTTGATTTTGGTTGTATCTCTAGATTTTCTTGGGATTTACTATGTACAGACTAAGGAGTACAGACTATACTATTTACAGACTAACATTGCAGACACCATCCTCTAATATTGATAGGTTTAAAAAATCTTTCATGCATTTTCAGTTTCCAGTAGTTGTCAGTAACACTTATAGAACCATACAGTGGTGCTCTGTTACACATGTGTAAGCATGTAGATGCTCTGATGGAGGTGGAGCCATAGTAATGAAACTTGGACTAATGCAGCAGATGTGAGAACAGAGCTGTCCCATGGGTACTGCGTTATAACATGATTTTATAATGAATGCAAATATTTTTATAATACAAAAGAAAAGAAGCTTGTCCTCACAAAGCTATTTGTGAATATTTTAATGGCCTTTTCTCATTCTACTAATAACATTACTTACACTAACTGTCACTGAAATTTGAAACACAAAGTTAACCGGGGGCTTCATTGGATTCCAGCTTTTATCCAAGGATCACTGGAGCACTTTGAAGTGAGAAATAGTTGTGGGCTGTAATTTATCTTCCTCAATACGGTCACATTGTGAGATATAGTAGGGGCAGGATGGATGGAAGTGGGGAGGTTGCAAAATTTAATATTGACTATGTAATATTCATAAAAAATTATTATTACTTGTAATTAATCAGTTAAAATCTGTACAATAATTGCAAACAGAAAACCAGATAATTTTAAAAAGGTATCCAAACAATGTGATTGTTTTGGACATTTAAAATGAGGAAAAATGCTTGATATATGAAATTAAACTGGAAACAGGAGGTGGCACAACTAGAGTGCAAAACTATTCTAAGTTCTTTCCAAAGCAGAGTGTGTGTTTTCATGCTTTGCACAAAACCTGTGCAGCAGCACTCAGAATCTGGCCTATTAATCTGAAATGTTTTGTAAGATGAGCTATGCACTTTGTCCTCTGCAGATGTAAATTAAAAGCAGAGCTTGCTGAACTCTAATTGCCTCAGATCAGCAAATGCTGGAAAGGTGAACTGACTTGAGGAGTCGTTCAGCAACATCTCTCTGATCTTGAGAAATTCAGAGCATAGCTGCTGAATCTCCCAGCCACATGTTCTGGCTCCCAGCCGGGGCTGGACATGCTGAGCTTGGTAAAGAAGTGGCTTTGAATATCACTGAGCCTCTGTTTGTCTCAGGTAGTGCCCAGGGATGAGGCATTTTGCATCTTTGCCCATTGATAGATATATAGAAGCCCTGAGGTTACTGTCAGCTGCAGGCAACTTTTCACCCTCTCTTTCCAGCTTGTTTCCCACACTGTTGGTAGCTGATTGTGTTTGTCCAAATCGTACAGATGACCTCTTAAGCTCTATGAATTTATGAATCCCAGTGAGGCAGAATATTATTGAATTGCATAATGATAGATTTCCTGAACATCAGCATCCCTTTCTGCACCATGGCTCCAGGTATTTCTAATATCAGCATTACAAACATATGGGGGAAAAAAAAACCACTCCCTGGTGATTTCTATAGCTTTATTAATATTTTTAGAGTGAACATCTGTGCATAACTGACAAAAATCATAGGGAAAGATAGTATTTTTATTAAAGAAGTTGACATGTTGGGAACAACATCTGTTAATCAGAGAATAATTTAAGTTACAATGTGTAACATATGACTTCGCATGGCCAAATCAGCCTTTTAGGTTGTTAAAACAAATGGAAAAACAAATCCTTCAAAACAAAGCCAAGTGATAGGAAGATGAGACCGCATACCTAGGCAAGCTGACCTGTCTGCACCATGTGTCCTTAATGCTGCAGCTGGTCTGAGGAACAACTGAGAAACACCATCATCATCATCTTCACAAACACATACACATACACACACAATTTGGACCATTCAGAAATAGCAAAATTTTGAATAAGCTTTGTTATTTCCTATCTGTAAGCCCAGCTCAAATGAAAGATTTTTCAGACATGGGCATTTCAGACATCTTCAATTTTTCTATCTCTACCTATATACTATTTAAAAATAGATTTATCAGTTTTTAATATAAGAGTTGACAAGTCCTGATATATTGATGGAGCCTTTGCAGCTTAGAAACTTCCCTTAAAACCTAGATGATTTTTCCTCTGCAAATGCAATCTCTATGGCAATTTCTATGGTGAGACTTGTTTCTCTGTTCTCAGCTCTCTTTATGTCCAAGAAACAGAAATCTTGCTTTTCTGCCCACCTCTGTTTTCCTGAAAACTTTTATGGCATGCTTAAAGGGAGAAAGGCAAAAAACATCCTCATATGTCCCCTCTGTACTTCTTTAACAAGACATACCCTATGCCTGGAGAAGACACTCTTATCTCCCTGCAAGGAAGAAAGTTGCCCATCAGATACTGCTTTAAATATGGCCCAATTCAGCAAATGGACTGCTGTGCACATTGAAATAGCAACCAGGAAAGTAAGCACTTCAACTGAAAAATTTGGCAATTCCTCATTTCTGTTAAAGCCATGCAATTGGTAAGATTTTTGCTCGGGGCACTGGAATTTGTCTTTGTGTCTTTAACTTTACATAACATGAAACTGATACATGAGTTCCATCTGTAGTATAGAAATGAACAAACCAGTGACAGTGGATGAAAAGCTGCAAAATGTCACTTATATGTGTGACACATTTCCTCACATGTTGATTGCACAGTCCTACTTAGGAATAGCACAATTTTTTTCAGTGAAACCACAGAAGGATAAGTACTTGCAGCACAATCCAACGTTTTTTTATTGTAATCAACACATTTAATTATTTAGAGTTTTATGCTGAAGCAAATGCTGAAGAGCTCAAAAATCTGCTAAAAAAACTAAAGATAATTAGAGCACAGAGAGTATTTTCAACAAGTAATGTGTGGACTATATTTAGCTGGACTAGATTGCCTGGCTTGCTAAATTTGCTGTGCACCACCCTGAAACTAGAGGAATGCCTGATAGCCTGTGAACAAGGGAGTCACAAAGCCATTGTGATTCTCATTCCACCAACAGGCTATCCCAGAGGACCTGGCACCTAATACTGAGAGATACAAGACTCACTTTTCCGTTGAATGGTGAACATCAATCTGCAAAATGATGTCCTACTGTCGGTGTCATCACTGCTTGAGGCTTGCTGGACCACAATATCTGTGACTGATAGGATAAACATACCTCCAGCTGAGAAGATATGAGGACTATGTTAAGTTCATGGCAGCTTAGCTGAGTTTCACTAGGCTGTACTTTTTTTTTTATGAGGTCAGAACATCTATTTTTGAATTATGATTTGAATCTTATAACATGTCATGAATTTTGTTGAGTACCTTAGTGCTAGACCTACCCAATCAAACCTAAAGAATTTATACTGGTTTTGTTGTTGTTGTTTGCTGTGTTGTTGTCCCCTCTAACCCCAAAGAATTGTAACTTTAAACTATTCCAAGGAGCAAAATCACTTGTCAAGAGATTCCTTTGCTGAGCCTATGTTCCTTGCTTTTCTGTGACTTCTCAAAAAGCCAAGTGAAGCTTGAGGAACAGGCTTGTGAAAATGACAGGGGTTTGGAAGGTCTCAGAAATTAGTTTAGAAGCCTAAAAGCATCTGGACAGCAATGCTGCATGTCCCAGGGAGAGGATCCAACAGGAGGTCTATGCCTAAAGTGTACGTTCAGAACCTAGGGCTGCAAGTAGTGACCAGATCTTACCCAAATTCAACTGTCTTGGATCCCAAGTTTGGGATGACTTGCAAGTTGCCTAGAGGACTGTTGTCAATGCTATGGCTTAAAAGAGCAAACCAACCATATCAAGGATAAATACCTTTAGAAGGTAGTGCTATCATGGTCAGCTACAGAGACACCACATACATCTATAATTATCTCCATAGTGATTATTATATTTGAATTACGATGATTTTTATTAGTGTGTGATAAATGCCAAAAAAAAAAAAAAAGAGACATATGAAGAGCAATGGAAGTCACTACATTAATTTTAAACTACTGATCAAAAATAAAATATTATTTTGATCCTGAGAAGGAGTTTTGGACAGTCAACACAAGTGAGGATTATTCATACAAGTCATTGTGAGATCAGTTATGTTAACTCCAGGGGCCAAAGACTAAGCACATCCCACAACTCTAAGCCCTCAAGATACTGTTTTTATACAGATAAATCAACATTGTCTTTTTCAAAGTTCATGCTACATCCAGCAGGATTTCATCCACACACGCTAAGATGAGTTTTACAAACCTAATGTAAGTCCTTATTTTCTGTGGAGCAAGGTATTTATACAGCAAAAGGGATGGGATTCACATCAAAAGCCAGCTCCATATTAAATGGACAGGCAGACAAGACAGGAAAGCTTCTCTTTAGCCAAGCACTTAGAAACATAGTTGCCCAACTTTTGCCATCCACGTTTGAGACTGTCTTGGTCTAATCATTCTGTCAGGGTCCCCAAGTTAGTGTTAGAGCAAAATTCGCACACAAGCATCTCTGGATTACATTCCTAAACTGATACTGTTGTACCCTGTCAACTTACGAAAAATTGAAAGAGTAAATAGAATATGATAAAAAAGCACAGTTTTAAAGTGTGACATCTGGAACAAGTGCATGGTAGTGTGTATGGCAGTCATTAATACATTCTCAAATAGCAATCCAAATGTTTACTATTTGTAGATTGCATAACAGCCTCTATTAGGTACATGAAAAGATCTTTGTTTTACAACATGTTTTTCATTGAGGTTTATATTATCAGTTAGCCTGATTGTTTTGGCACTCATAGGATAATAGAAGCAATGCTCAACAATGATCACAATGTAATAGACATAATATCTGAAAAAAAAAAAAGTTTGTCTAAACTAAAGGGAAAATAATCATTCAGCCCCATACAATTATTAAGAAAAAATTTCAATCAAATGTATTAAGAGCACTTCTGAAAAAAAACTCAACACCACTATTTTCAGGATCTGCAGCACATACATAAGCTGTTAGCAAACACCTTCATAGAAACAATGACAATTGCTGGAGAGAAACAACCATCCACACAGGCGGTTTTAGTTAGGAAATACATGCTGATAGATGGCTGTGCAGAAGTGAAATCAGATTGTCATCTCAATTGAAAATAGACCTTCAAAGCATTTCCTAGTCAACTAGACAAAAATCAATAGCTTATTCCACCAATGTCTATCTAATTTCATATGAATTAAATGCCAGTAAATAAAAGTTTTCACTTTTAGATTGCAATTCCAGATGAGAAGAGATTCCTGTGAATGATCTGTAGTGCCTTCTCCTGTCATTGTTGAACTCTTACAAACACCACTGACAAAGTGCATCATCTGTGATACCATTTTAATGGCTTGAAGAATACTCAAGCTAAAAAATAACTTCATTTGAAAATAAAGAAAATAGAGCCCTTACACCACCAAAAGCTTCTTATTTTTGCAGATCTTAGCTAGTGACATCTTAGTTCCCCTGTTAACCCAACCTAGACATTCAACCCAGGGTGATTATCGTACCTGGGAGATGTCTTGATTCCAGATATTGTAAGTCATGATTCAAACTCAATGTACAGTAGATGGGAACCTGGCAGCTGAAGCTTGTGCCCCAGTCATGTGTGATACTCAGGATGTCCTTATGTGCAGAAGAAGTGCAATGGCACCTCTCATCATTGCCCCTAAGGCACAACACACCTACAGTAGTCCATTTGTGCTCGTTGTGAGCAGTAACACAAAGCACTTTATGACTTAAATGATCAAATACTCCTCAATTTACTGTTGTTATTACTGAGATGGTTACTGTTGTGGTAGTGTTGAGTAGCAAAATAGAGAGATAAATGGGTCACTGAATCAAGGATTGTGATGATAGTAAAGGAAAAGTTGTGATTTGTGAAAGGTCAGGAGTGGCTGGTTCTTACAGAAACCTAGAAATCTTTGACAAAGGTTGAAAACTTAATTTACTGATGTATATGTAACACATCACTAGAAGTCCTTCATGGCAATATACTGCTGGACTAACAGACCCGCTCAAGATTCTTGACTTACATAAATCTGGGATTGCTACAGTTTCAAACATCACAGGGAAAAAGATGTCCCTCTGTATCTGAAACTGTGTTGTGAATTCCTCCTCAGCAGATGCACCTTGCCTGTAACCCTTGTTCCCCTCTCTTGTGTTCCCCTGGACTGTTTGTACTCAACAGCTGAGCCATTGTTTAGGGCATCTTTGCTCTTTTTTTCTCTGTATTTTCACAAAAAGAAAAGACTGAACATTAGATGAACCATAGGGTTTGGCACCCAGAAAGGTAAAAGCATAGAAGAGAGGGACAGGTGAAAGAAGCAGCAGAAGTAAGGCTGTGAAATAGCATTCCTTTCCCTAAAATCAATCAATTACTTAAATGTGTGCAAAATGTGGCAGACACAGGCAAAAAAGAAAGTGGTTTAGAGTGGTTTAAGTCTTGTCATATAGCACCATAGGCATTGACTCTGTTTAATTACATCTTTTCTCACTTTTGGCTGTTTGAGAAGTGTTCCAGCTGTTTTTTCTTGGTGTTTCTGTGGCTTTTTAATCATTGAAGGCTTTCTGACTTTTTTTTTTTTCCTAGCTGTAAGGCATTTTGTGGGAGTAATACAGGTTGTTTTCCTTGCTGGTTTTCCTGTTAGGCAACTCTGAAGGCCCTCTTTGGTTTGGCAGCTTAGCACTGATTTTGTGGCCTATAACTTATTGCTTGTTTACTTAGTTCTGACTTTGCCACTTCTTTGGACTTCTTGTCCTGTTCTGCTCTTAACATGTAGTTGTTTTTTCTCTTTCCCTGGTATAGGCAACATCCCTGTCACTGCAGAAGTTGAATAAGCCAGACTGACTTCACCTGCCATGGGGTGGTACCCAGGTTCATATGAATGCCTGGGTAGGGGGACCTAACACTGCTGTAGGAACAAATGTATGCCTGGCTGGGATGCCTCACCCCGCAGGCAGCAGGCACTGGTTGCTGTGCTGACAGGAAGCAGACCCTGACTCATATGGAGCCATACAGCCAGCTGCCTGATGCTGAAATGATGTCTGTGTGAGAGACTCCTTTTGAACACACAGGCTGCCTTCAGTCCTATTGTTTGCCTTGGATACTGCTCTTATTTTTGTGAGCTGATTCTCTGCTTCTGGCTCGTTGTACAAACCACCAGCTTATATCAGTTAATGTAAGTGACTTGCATAGTTATAATAGAGGAATTTTGTGGGACAGAGATAACAACAGTGTTAACAAGCTTTTTCAACTCCCTTAACCTTGAGGCCATCTCTTTATAACTCTCCCTCCTTATTTCTTATCTGCTTTACAACTTCTGCAATAAATGGGACAAGGGACCTTCAGACAGCAGTTTTCTTCAGTAAATAAGCCCACTTTATTCCCCAAGTATCATCGCCCATGCTCTGACTGATACAATACACCTGTGGGGAAAAACCCCAGCATGTAAACATGCAATTGGACTACCTCATCATCCAACATGTGAGAGGGCTGAATTAAATTGCACAGACTTCTTCCTTTCCTAGATTTTGAGTGCTTGGCTCAACAATCTTTGACTTTTATAAAAAGAGTAATTCTCTTTGTCTTTGAAATTAGGTTGACTCCTTCCAGTTTGAAAGATGGGGCCGAACATTTCAAACCCTGAGCACAGGATCTTAATCACAAACCTAACACAGCAAAAGTAAGATCAAGCTGTCATCCTTTCATATGGCCTGTACTGTTGAAAGAACTGAGATGCACATTTTCCAAGGCCTTCACAGCCATTCTGCTGTGTGTGGAAGAATATGGATGTTCAGGATTTTGTGACTCAATCACAGCTTCTTGAGGAGAGTTTTTTTCCAGTGCTTATAACTCATCTGCTCCTCTCCTTCCTTTTCTTCTAATCTCTTCATTTGTCCAACCCACCATGCATTAGTTTTCCCAGTACTCTCTCCCTTTTTCTTTACCTGAATGGAATGGTTTAGTCTGCTTTATAAGTGAGCCCCGCCACATGTATGAGCTAAATTTCATCAATTCTGATACCTTTAAATCAGCAGTAAATTCCAGGAAAAAAACCCCCAGCTTTATACTGAGGAAGCTCAATCATAAAGTCATCTCTTTTTACACCTGGGTATCATTAGCCTGAACACCTCAGATGACCTGTTGCTGTTGTGAATGTCTTCCAAGTGACAGAGAATTAAAAGAAAGATTAAGAAACCTCTAGGCATTTAATAACCTATATCAGCATCTGCATGGCACAAAAATCAGTTCATGTCTACTTAGAAGTTTTTCATTTCACTTGTTGCCTCACAAATGGCTTTCAAAATTCTAGGAGGTGGATGTATGATTTTAGGACCAATGGTAATTGATTTATTGTTTTACATGGCAAGAATCATAAAGTCCTTTTGCACTCCCAATGGCAGGAGTAGAGAAGATAAGTCAGCAGATGGGAAACTGCCCTGTTTCCAGAATCAGTACCATTGCTAGGTCACTAAAATGACATGTTGCTAGGTGCCTGAGCAGCTAAAGAAAGACTTCCTTGGAAACAATAAAAAGTTTACCATTATTTGTTGCCAAAGAAAATCCTGACAGACAATTCATGTCAGGAGAAAGCTACTCAGCCACCACATTGTCTTCTGAAGGTGTGGGGAAAATGAGACAGGGTTGTTGCAAGGAGTCTATCCCACTTAGAGCTTTTCAGTCACAGCTAAGTGCCTTCTTTGAGCTTGTGGTTGCAGTTTTCTGCAGTAAAAATCTGACTATGTTTGGTGGAAGGCCTATATATTAAAGCAGTTGTGAAGTAGAGCAACCAGGAGTCACTGTTGAAATCAATGTCCAGCACCAGGTAAGAGTCCAGTTTGTGTTAATAGGCAGAGCTACCCTAAATGAACATCTCTATGACACTTATGTTTTTCTAGATTCTCCACAAAAATTTAACTGTTTGACTTATAAGTATAGCAGTTAATGGAATATTTAATATAGCTGGCTTTCCCCATATGATTGGCAGCTAGCAGGGAAATACAGTTGGCAATTTTCAACCAGTAGGTCCTACAGCTCACCAGCAAGTTCTCTGTGGTCACCTGTGGCCACAACGAGTTTTGCCAAAACCTGTAGTCAGCCCTGCACATGTGTGGGAGGATCCTTTCACAGTGTGTGTGGTCCCAGCTGTTCAGACACGCGTGTGCTCAAGGGAGGGAGAGAGTCGGACTCAAGCACAAACCTGGCAGAGCATTGCCTCAGCATAGATCCTCAGGGCTGTTACTCTTGAGGATGTGGGCCTTGGTCGCTGACAGCTTTTTCTGTTTATTTCTTGATACAGACTGCATCTCTTACAGCAATAGGCTGTTATTTAACAGCCTGTCTTCCTCCTTGACGCCACTTCCTTGTTTCTCCTCTGCCTTCCCCACCAATCTTCTCAGCAGCTACATACCTTTCCCTTCCCCAGCAAGGTGGATCCCTCTTGGTCTTATGTCTTTCACGGGTTTCCAGCCACATTTTCTTCATTGCAGGCTCTTTTATTTGCTCTTCTCATTTGGAGTTTTACTTGAATGATTTTATGTAACATTCCAAATGACATTTTTATTGCAGTATTTGCACGGCCCGGCATAATTTGCCAAGGGAGGTGTTTTACAAATAATATTATTACTTTAAAGACTTAGTCCTGTCGAAGCACAGAACATGTGGTTATGTTTGAATACATTTGTTTTCACTGTGTGTCCTCTATTATGATTTTGCCCTGCTGTGTGGTATTGGTGCGATAACTGATATTTATCTGTAAAATACCAACAACATGATCTGCTTCAAGTGTAACACGTTAGCTTGTCTCCCTCTGAGAGATGGAGGTGATACTTCAGTATAACCTTGTTTGACCTTTTGGAGGGTATTCTAAATCCAAGATAGAACTAGCGACAGGAGAGCAGCCTGAGGGGGTCCTCATTATGTTTTCAGAAGAAGCACTGACCAGGTAAATTGGACCAGATCCCACTTAAGGGCTCAGTTTCTGAACCTTCAGAAAGTCACCACGTGTATTTAGGCCAGATTGTTCTATTTGAGCATCATGCACCCACAGTTACCTTGTGTGCAGTAAAAGAGCAAAGTAAGCAGGGAAGCTGGCATGTCTCTGCCCAAGCTGTGTATCTAGGTCAACAGGTCTGGGGCTGCCAACACATAGGAAATATGCTGTTAACACACAGCAAAGCTTCATGATTTCTGTCTTCGTTGGGCTGATTTTAACCATGTCACATCAAAGAACCATTACAGAGATAATTAAAATTAAATAATGCACAGAAGATGGCATTGGCAACAAGCTAACTGCATTGAGAGCCCAGGCCAGTCAGCAGCAGGGAGGAGGATATAGAAGGAGGCTCAGCTAAGAAATAGTGGGGAACTTGTCTTGAGCTTATGCAGTGCCTTAGGTAAGAAAAAAAAATGCCTCTGAGAAGTTTAAAAGGCAGAAGACTCTCCCTTAAATGGAAGGTTTATTCTTATAGAACCAAACCATCCTATGAAGAGAAATCTAAAAGAGATGTTCTGTCATGGTCTCTACAGCTCAGTTAGAGTGCTTGGTGCTCTCATCTGGAATTTTGGTAACAGACTTGAATTGACCAATTAATTTTCTTAATCAGCTTGTGGTCCACAGACCTATATGTTTCTGGACAGTTTTAAAGCATCTGTGAAAGGTGACTAAGAAAAGCAGTTGTGCAGGACGCAAGGCTACATGTAGGGTTTAGCTATCAGCGGTTCCAGTGGAAATTTCTTTTGGGTACCAGAGAATAAAAAAGGTCCAAAGCTGTTAAGAGTATGTGGAAGGTAATAAAAACTATTTAATGGTTTATGAGCATGTTCTAAGGATATTGTGGTGACTAGAGCAAGAGAAATATTTCGTCAAGGAGCTCTGTGCTCTCTGTGAAACAAATCTGTGCCCTCATGTATTTAAAACTTCCTAACATGCATGTTATTTTAAACTTGTTTGATGTTGTTAGAAATGATCAGGTTTTGGCAATAAAGAACTCTAGATCCACTGAGACACTTTGAAGAAAAAACCTGATGCCTTGATATAATTTACAATTCTCTTCTAAAAGACCTCTAGGCCTCACAAAATGTATTTCTCTGGTGGATAATTACTTTGACTGTGGATAGTTACTTTGACCACGTTTAGGCAGAGTTTGACCCTATTACAGTCTTATGAATAGTGGAATAATTCTTTTTAAAATATCTTAAGCTTGGAGAAAATTAGGTTTCTCTACTGTGGTGGAATATTCAAGGTTGCTTCCGTGTTTGAAGGTGAAGAAATAAATAAGCATGTGTCTGAACCTGAATGAAGTATGCTTCAATCAAAGGACAATCAGGTTCATTTCTCAATCTTTATATTTACAAAATCTCAGGCAGAAAACTGGCTGCTCCCAAAAGAGTGATGAATAGTTCCTAAGGCTCATCTGCAGAGGAAGCTAATTGCTTCAAGTGGTGCTACTGGAACAAAAACTCCAGAAAACCACCCATGTGCCTCTACTCATGCTGGAGTAAAGTGTTCTTTCAGTTTTTCTCAACATTTCTTACGTACTATAAGGTTAACAGAAGTATATCAGAATAGAAATATCCACATAAGGCTTAATACCAATACAACAGTATTCCCAGCCTCAGATTACATTTGAATAATTTCCTTTTAGACGAGTTCTCACTTTCAGGGGTTGTCTATTTTCTTTTACACCAAACAGCTTCAGAATGGATGGACTTCTTTCTGGTAGAAGATCAGTAATGAAAAGGAACAAACTACCTATCTGTGTTTTACTTCCAGACATTTTGGACACACTGATGAAGTCACAGATCTGCTCCCCTCTACTTTGTAAAACCTGGCAAGCAATTTTTTATTAATTAATGGATATCTGTGACTATCAAGAGGACATTTTTTAATGTGTTGCCTTTTGAGAAAGAAAAAAAACATTTCCCAGTTCCCTTACATTCAATTTTTTTGGTCTTTTTGGTTCTTTTATGTCAATCAGCAGCCTTGAAACAGAGAATTTTATTAACTCAAATACGAACAGTAGGAGGAATAATCATTGCATTTGCTTACTCTGGTCTTTCTTCTAGTTCAGCACCTTGTACTCTCTTCATGACTAGAATGCACATGAGAAAATCAGTGATATGGCAGTGCTCCGCTATCACTGCTTAAACTGCTATCTTTCCTCCTTCGTTTCCATGACCTTGCAAGTCTGTTGGTAGATCCATAAACGGGCTCAGTAAGTTCCATCAGTTGCGAGAGATGCATTGTTCTTCCCTGAGATTTCTGCTTAGGTCCTCTTCTCTGAGACTGCCAAAGATTGTATGAAAAACATCCTTGCACCAACAGTGACTAGAACTCTTCTCTTGGTTGTCAAAGGATGATCAGGGTCATTTAGGGCCTTACTGAGCTTCTGTTCCACTATCTGTGTATTGTGAATGCCAGGCAGGGCTGCACTACTATCAGTGTGCGGAGATGTGTCTTCTCCCAGATATTGTACACCTGTCAGAGAAAGACCCTTGAGCATGCTCTGGCTGACAGTCCAAACAAAAAGTCATGAGCCTTGGCAGATTAGAGGAACCTTCAAAGAAGGCACATACACCAGAAGTTTCTATCAGGTTTCTGCTAGATGCTTGCTGAAGCAACAGCATGTTTTTTCCTCAAGTCAAATAAAAAATCATGCAAGGACATGTAATCTTCAAGTAACTTATTTCACTGTAAGCTAGACAATTCCTATTAAATTTCCATGAACTGGATATAAACCCACACTAAATCAAACCAAGAATACCCAGCCCAGTAAGTTATATTTAATTATGTCATATCCTTATAGTTTCCCAGTGTAGTTCTCATCTCAGTTTCCTTTGCTTTACAAACTGCCAGTGAGATTTTGCAACACACTGTATTTAGGAAAGATCTTCCAATGGAGAAAGTATATTAAATAATTTTGTCATGTCTTTCCATCTGTTAGTCCAAGTGTACATGCAGTTTTTACTAAATATGAAGCAAACAAACTGCAGCATCTGTCCAAGGCTATTTTGCAGCCTAACCACTGTCTGAGCAAGGCTCTGAGGTGCTTGAAGGAAAGAAGCTATTTAAGTATGAATTGCTATATTATCATCATCAAGATGTTCTGAAACAATCTCATTTACACAGAGAGTAAAATGTGCCAGAATGGAAGGAAAAAAAGCAGGAGGGCCAAGCAAGCTGAGAGTGGTACTGTCCTGCAATCTCCCAGCCTCCAACAACCTGCTCTTTAGGAATTTATTGCAGGGATAAACCCCATGGGTAGTCCTGTTGTGAACTAAGCATGAATTCACCTCTTTGGTTTTTAACTCATTTATACTTCTGGGTTCCAAAGGCTCCTGATGTGAGGAGATCCATGTCTGCACAGTGGGAAACAGACTTCTTGTGGGTGCTTCAAGCCCTCTGATCACTTGTTGCCTTTTAGCTTCTAAATGTTTCCCTATTTCCCTCACCTTGCTGCCTGTGGTTTACAGGTGCCAGTTACTGACTCTCTAGACTCAAGGCTATTCTCTTTCTGACAGATGCTCCATATATCACTGTGTTCTTCTTTAGCTTTCTCCAACAAGATGAGGAGGCCAGAGTTCTGGTAATACCACAGCTGGTGTTACACCATGATGAGCACAGAAAGCATCTTAATTTCTGACCAAAACACCCATGTTTCAGTTGCCTTTTGGCCAGTGCAGGACATCAACCAGACAACTTTGGACCCATCTCTCTTTGCCACAAATTATGTCCCCGTCTTCCCTCCCTCTCTTTGTGACCAGCTCCTCTCTTATCTTGTCATAGCTTCTCATAAGACTTCTGACAAGGCCATTTTTATACACCCACATGCACTCATTAGAGCCTCATCATTGCCATCTGGTACTTGGTCCTCTAGGGACTCCTGTAGACTTGTGAGGCACCATGATCTCTCTCACATATTTAACAGAGCGCATCCTTCTGTGTTAATTACCATGACATCTGGAGGAAAAATAGATGTTTTCATACAAAAAAATTATATTCTTGAGAATCCATGACTACACAGCAACATCTGGGGAAATTACTCTCTTTGGGACAGTCTCTTGGGCATGCAGTTAGCATCTGCATGTGCATGTAAGCTGCCTTGCTGAAGATGAACTAGGGGTTTGGGGATGGTCTGTGGGGAGCCAGCTGGCCTGCTCAGGTCCAGAGCCACCCAATGAGATTCCTATACATGATTTGGCTTTCCATGCTGTCAGCAAGCAGTCTCCTGGCTTTGAGATTGCCAGGTCAGCCATGTGGCAGTGTGTTGAAATTGTAGCTCCCAGAAAGAGTGACCCTGGACTTCAGGAACAAAATAAAGCTAGATGGGTTAGGGCTGGGGAGGCCTGAAACTTTTTGGGCTGAAGCATGGGACTCCACGGCCTCTGACTGCTAGTCTCCTTTGCTCCCAGCAGACAGGGAACTGGTCAAACTGCACCAAGCCGAGTGCCTGTGCTTGCCCCTCCACAAGCCAGATCTTCACAGGACTTATCTGCGCTTGCTGGAAGCACACTCCAATGGAGATCATCTCCAGACCCTAGGAGGGTAGAAGACAGATCTACAGCTGTCCTGTCCAGCACAAAGCCATGTGGGGTGATCCAAGACCTTCCTACAGTGCAGGGCACCTGTAGGTTTCTGTTTCCCCTCCACCTTCCAGAAAATGAGGTGTCTTTATAGGGAGGAAATACATAGTGCAGCCCCTGACAGGAGCAGCCCATCAGACAAGTGTCAAGAGCAGCTCACTGGTAGCATGGCAAGGGTTGAGCCTGGTCTGCCCAGAGATCGAAGCTGACTCCCAGTAAACCACTCTAAAAGAGGAGGAAGTGCCACCTCCTGATGCTGCTCAGACCTATCTATACAAGCTGGGTTAGCAGCGTCTGAATTTCATGTTGGTCTGGGAATCTACCCACCGGCTCCAGGGCTTTGCTGTCCCGGTGGTGCGTGGGCACCTGCTGTGCAGGACGACCCCTTCGCCCCTCGGGGCTTCTTGTGCTGTCTGTGGGATCTTCGCGGCCACCAGCTGGTGCCCGGTTCAGCCCGGGGCGGGGTGTCGGGCAGAGGGAGGCCGGCAGAGCTGGTTCCCGTGCCTGCAGGGGCCAGGGGGCAACCGCCGCCGATCGGTAAGTGAAGGCGATGGTAGCCCCGGAGGGGGGTGGGCTGCCGGGGGGCACAAGAGAGGGTCCAACACAACCCACAGAAATAAAAAAAACCCTACCGAAACAACAACTGAATAAAACCCAACAAAACCAAACCTCAAACTAAAAAGTGAAACAAAACTTCCTCTTCCCCGTCTCTCTGGATGAAAGCGAAGCGGGGCACCACAGCCCCCGGTGGGCCAGCGCTGGGGCCGCGGCCGTCCTGCACGGATCGGGGGAGGGGGTTACAAGTCCCTCCTCAGGCCCGGGGTGCTGGGACCAGGCTGTCACATCGGGACTTCGAGCATAACCTGCGGATGCAGTATGAAATCCCCTCGGACAGCCCCCCTGGACTCGGCGGAGACCCCCGGAGAGGCGCTGCCGGCGGCAGGGCGATGCGTGGCGCGGAGGAGCCCCTGCTCCGCCTCCGACGTGTGCAGGGCCCGCCGGGCGGAGGGAAGGGTGACTAATTCCCCTTTGAAAAACAAATTTGTCCCTGCCTGGGTGTTCCGTGCGGCGGAAGATGGATGGGGTGGCGGCGGCCGCCTCCCAGGTGACTGCTCGCTCAGCACCGCGGGCGCGGAGCGGCGCGAAGAGGCCGCGGTCCCGCTCGGCAGAGCTAGCCGTGGAAGCCTGTGAAACCAGCACGGCGTTTATTTCCTAAGGGACTGAAAAGCAAACGTCGCCGGCTGTCGGAGGGGACATTTTGTTGTCGTCCCGAATGAAACGCAAATAGATGCGATAGCTCGAATTTATCAAGCGGTCCTCGTGACCGAGCATTTCTCGTTGTGTGTTCAGTTTGTTTTTACAGGACCTAAGCAATTTTTAATGTACTATATACTTCCCGCTTGATCCCCCTCGTTTATTATATAATTACGGTTTCAAAGTGATTATGTAATTAAAATCATGTTTCACTCTATTGTACTTCAAAAGGAAGGCAACCTTCCCCAGCATTATTTGCCGATAATGTCATAATTTCCCTGTGATATTTAAAATAAACACATTAGTCCAAGAATTCTAGACATATCTGAAAGTATATAATGGAATTGATTGGCATAAAGCAACGGTGAAACCTATCACTAGTTTAATATATTTCTATGCTCCCATGCAGTGTAAATTATAGGATAATGGGGTGCAGGCGATGGTAAGCTCTGTTTATATAATCCATTTCTTCACACAAGTTCCCATTGCTTTTCCTTCCCTTTGCTGTATGTGGTGGTTCTCTGATCCTACTGACCTCAGCCATGTGTTTTCACTTTTTCTTCTGATCTCAATTCCATGACCAGCGGGGAATAAAATACAAATTGAATAGTAACCATTCACAGGCCACTCTTTTCAAACTGTTGTTAAGCCTTCTTTGTCTTGTCTAGCAATTGATAGATAAATGTGTCGTATTTTACTCGAACCTTTCTTCTCTCCTTGTAAAGCTTTGTTGCCCCAAGTTCCTTAGTCCATCTTTCTCTTCTTTTTCTTTTTAAAGAAAATCATTTCATCGCGGCTTGTTGCCGAAAGAGACCGTTCCCTTCCTTGGCAGTACAAGGGGTGATGGTTAAGCAGCAGAATTAGACAAAAATATCAGAATAGGAGAATAAAGAAATTCCCCCAACATTTGGTCTGATCTATTCCCAGCACGATTCGAGGTTAATTTTAAATTTGACTTGTTTCTTCTGTACATGGTAAATAAAGTGCTCCCTGGGCTGCACGCAGCTCCTTTTTGAAAAGGGGAAAGTTAAGTACTCGAAAAGGAAAGAAAAAACCCCTCCTCTTTTCCCTCTGCATGCCTCTTTCATTGCAAACCTGCTTTCTGTGCTGTCAGGCGGGGCCGACGCTGTTTATTCAGCTTTTCTTGAAAATGAAAAGCAACTAAGAGAAATTTAAACAATCTCTTGTTATTTTTGGGCTTGTTTTTCCAGCGCTCTCCTCCCCGGCTGCTTCTTCGGGGATATAATGCGAAATAAAATAATTTTGTAAACCCATTATTCCATAGAGAATAACATGTCATCAATCCCAGGTCCTTTATTTGATTAAAAAAAAAAAAGTCGTCAAGGTTTCTTTAGTGATGATCTAAACTGCAGAAAACTAATGGTTATAATTATTACCAAACTGCCAACGGGCTGAAGGTAGTTTCAGATAATTTAGCTTGGATATTTTAAACGGTTTGTTCTAAATCTTCCTTTTATTTATTTTTTTTTAGAAAAGCTTACTCGATCCCTGTAGCAAACTTGTTTTTGTTTTTAGCTATTAGTAACTAGTTTAAAAGCGGTGGTTGAAAAGAGACGTCTCTTGTTGTGCCCCTCTTCGAAGAACTCTTGCATATAAGCAAACATTTTGAGGAGCTCATCGGTCTTTAATCAAAATAATCCAGATTCTTGTGTGAAAGGTAAATATTTTGCAACCACATTACTGGAGCAGAATAACTAAACAAGTCAGACATCGAAATCAGCAACGTGGTGCAGTGCGGGCAGCGGGAGAGCTGCAACGCGGACGAGGAGCGCTCCTCTTAACCTGTCAGGAGCAGCCGGAGGTTTCTTTAGCAGAAACCGCTTCATGAGCTTTTGAAGGAAATGCAGCTTAACAGAAAAATAATTTTAGAAAATTTTCTGGGGACAGCCACCATCCGAGGCAAAGCCGTGTACCTGTAAAATGAGCCCCTGCCTGTCACATGCTTCATATTAAACTTTCATGCAGTTTTCCTTTGCTGTTTTTTTCCAGCTAAAAGGTTCTTATAAACTTTCCTCCGTTTATTTAAGCCTGGTTTTCATTGCTGCAGTTTTGCATGGTTTGCCTTTGTTTAGTTTATTAACCCACAGGGTTACTTTAACTAAATATTTGGGCTGAATACTTTGGGGTTGGATTTCAACGTTTTCTAACAAAATTACTGAGTTTTTTGAAGCCACACAGAGAACTCCGTGTTGACTTTATTAGTCAATTTAACAGGCTATAAGGAAAATAAAAATAAGAAACATACTAGTGTGTCCCCCCTAGTGAGGAATGAGGTTGAAACCGGTATTTCAGATGCCATCGAGTCTGCGTTAACTTTACTAACTTTTTAATAGAAATGCCAAATGTAAGGCGTCTTTGCTTTTGCCGAAGCCTGGTGCCCGATGACGACCCCGGACTTATTTTCATGCCCTTCTTGGGACACAAAAAAAAAAAAAAGAAGGGTGAGGGGAAAACCCCAAACCAAAAAAAAGCGCCCCCCTCTCTGAGCTTGCTGCTCTACCCCTCGGGTGCGGGGTTAGGGATGGTCTGGCCGCAGGGGCGGTGCAGAGCCCGCGGGGATCGGCACGGCCACGCTGCAACACCACGCAGGGCCCCAGGGCTGGGGCCAAACCCTGCCGCCTGTGCCGCCCATGAGGACCTTCCCTTTGCAGATGCTCCTGCAGCCTCCTCCTGGGGTTGACACTCTTTCTTGGGGTGCTTTTTGTTTTGTTTTAGCTTGAGAGATATGATCTCTTGGAGAGAGAGTAAACTGCAGGTGGCGATGAGTGTTGGGAAGCAGAAGCTTAGCTGCAGAAAGAAAACAAAATCCCCCTGCACAGTGGCATTTGCCTGGGTTGTAGGACCACTGTGGCATTCTACCCCTGAGCAAAGGCAAGGTGGCAGCAAGCTGGCCAACTGCTTAGTGCAATGTGCTAATGAAAGAAACTAGGGGACCCCTCCGAGGTGCTGCTGTGAATATCTGTCACTAGTCCCTGCAGAAACCCTTCCATGGCCATGGGTCTTCATTAGTGCAGCACTGGGCACGTCATAGGATGTGGTACAGATGGGTCCATTGTGGAGTACTTGTGCTGGAGATGACTCAGTGCTTGAACACTGTATTTCTACTATAAAGGCTGGTAATATCTCCTGGGCCTCCCCTGTGCAGGGAGCGGTAAGTCCTTCACTACTAACAGCTCCCATTTCCAGTGGTGACCTGCAAAGGTGGATCATCTCAAAATCCAAGAAAGAAAGAGCAAGAGTAGCAGGGTGTAGAGACATTATGACAGCAATGACATATGAAGATCAGGCTGGTGATGCCTGGTGCCTTAGAGAATCAGGAGCCAACAGAGAGATGTAGAAAGGGAAGAGGGGAGGATCATAGTGAGAAGGATCTTTGCAGGGCCTCTCTGAAAGAATAGACTGGGACAAAAGCTACATTTGTCACCACCACAGAAAAAGACATTGTAGCTTTCAAAATGTCGAACACCACAAACCAAAATGAGAGCTATGGCTGTGTAGGTGAGTGAGAAAACCTCTGTGTAAAACCTGGGTAGACATAACCAGGAAGTGAAAACTTAGAAAACAGCCCAGTTAAAGCTACAGCCATATTACACGCCTGGGAGAGAGCCAGTGAGACTCTCTGACAGATGTCAGAGACACAGTCCAAAATTTTAGAAAAAACACCAAAGTGTGGTGTTAATTCCCACTAACTACTCCAATAACTTTCCAAATCTCAGGCCTAGCTATTACAGGAGTGTGAACCCCAAGACACATATATATGGCATCTAATAGGGAGATAAGCCTTCACTTGCTTTAGGCAGTTCTTGACAAGACCTTAGAACAAAAATGCAGCACTCTTGCAATTCCTTTTAATCATAAACCAGTCTATCAGCCATGATCAAAAATAACCCAGCAGCAAAAGTGTGTCATGTATGTCAACAGGATTCAGTGCAAAATGAAGAAGCCATTTGTGATAGAGCAGCTCCCTGCCAATACACAACAGTGAGACAGTCCGCCCTTTAAAACATAAATATGTAACTCCCTAAAGCATGTCCCATCCCATTCCATCTCATCCCATTAACATGACATTGATATGCTTTTTCTGGTACTAGAAGAGAGGGTAAAAGAGCAAGGTCTACCTTAAAATGTTATTACATATTTTTGTTTTACTGAACTTGTCATTGCATCTTGCAGAATAATTTGTGGTCTCTTGAACATACAAGGGCAGTGCAGAAAGCCTCTGTTAGAGTTAGGCTTAGTTTTCAGAAGTAATAAAAGCTTGGAGCTTAGCTAACAGTGAAGAAATAAGATAACTCTACAATAAAGGGTTAATAAATGTTTACTCTGTTAAGTATTGCTATTAATTCTCCCTCTTGTAAATGATCTTGCAGCACTATTATGCCAAAAAACTAGGATTACTATATCAAAACCAGATTTTCTAGAGCTTATTCAGAATTTCCAGCAGCAGTCTTTTATTTCATTAAGTAATAAAAACACACAAACTGTTACTTTGTTGTGAGAAGTTCCACATTTTCCTTCGTACAAAAAACCAAAATATGAATAACATAAATTATTGATCATACTTCAGTCTGAGGTCTGGTGAAGTGTAACAGCAATAACAACTGAGAAGAGCAAATGAACTAGAGAAACACTGACATAATGTGGAAAAGGAATCAGGAGAGGAACAGGTTAGAAGATGAAATGGGAAAAAAGACACAGCAAGAAAGAAACCAAAGACAAAAGTTTTCTGCAGTGGCTGTGAGCTTGATAAACTCTTTCATCACTATTTTATTCCCTGTTGGACATAAAGTTGATAAAAACATTACTAAATCTCCACTCGGATTTGATGTCATCAAAATCTTTAGACTTTGATCTCCTTGTTAAGATACAGTACTGCAAAACTCTTGGTCCCAGCTCTCAGCCCTGGGTCCCTGCTTTGAAAGAGTCCCAAAATGTGTACTTCAGCTCTAGCTTAATTCAATGTGTTAACTCCAGTTGCAGCTAACATTAATTAACAAAGGAAGAAAGGCTGAACCAGTTATTTGTTGACCTCTCTGCTAGCCATGTTTGAAACCACCCTTAACAGCTACAAGACAAAAAGGAAACAAAAAAGGGCATAGCACTTATTATATGTAGGACTAGAAGATATGTCTTCATGATATTGTGCATTAATTATGCCTTTTGGTTTCAAGGATGGCCATTCACATCCCTTGGCACTGTAATCAGTATTTAAAAGAAAGATACCAAGAAGAAGAACCACCCTGCAGCAGACCAAAACCCCCGCACACTAATAATAAATTACATAATCATCCAGTAATTTGAAGCAGTAATAAATAGCCCACAAAATAAAAATCTTTCCTACAGCCACAGTCTTATTTCTGTATGGGCTAGATGTGGATCTGGAGGGGAGATAGATAGGCACTATATATATGCAACATAACAGAGTATTTATTCTCAAATACAGAAAAGAGAAAGATATCAGACTTTAACAGCATGAATATTTTCCTACAGAAAATCCTGGTTTTGAAGATGAGGATTCAGGCCTAGACTATTTAAATAAATGGAGCTGTGCAGAGTTTGATCAGTACATTTTTTCTAATGACTGTTTTAGAGTGTTGAATATCTGTAATATGAATGCTTAAATATTTGTTATGTAGCTTTTTAGTCTGAAAGCAATGAGAAATATGGAATATATGGTACCAATGGTGATATGATGCAGTATAAAAGGTAGATGTAGTTGATTGTCAGATGACTTGTGTATGGTGACTCATGTGATGGCTATTTCAGAGCAAGGCATTTGTTTCATATCTGTGTCACATCATCATTGCTACTTACTATATGTGCTGGTAGCCTTGATCTTGTTTAGAGGTTTTCATTGTTGTGGGCACTTGAGGATGTGGAGTAAAAGACAATCTCTGCAATTCAGATAGAAAAGCAGATGATGAGCGAAATGGGACATCAGGGCACAGAGAGGTAAGCACATGTGCCCCAAAGCAGACAGCAGCTCAGTGCTGCCTTTTATTATGGGTATTCCTTTATTTGCCTTCACAGTAAAACCCTATTTTTTCTGTGTATGGAGGCCATAACAAACTGTTTAAATGGTGCAATGCAAGAGGAAGCAACGCCTGATTTCTGCAACTGGCTTAATGGATGCAGGAGCAGAGGTAGTTTCCTAGATAGCTGCAAAAACTGTCTACCGTGAGGGTATGCTGGTGCCTTGAACACTGCATTTCATTGGTATGACACCAGTGTAATAGTCTTTATGCAAAATGTATATGCACATTTACATTGTGGTTTGTATAGTGTTTTGTTAGATGGGGGATTTATCTATTTATGTAAACACATATACATTCACAAATACACAGTGTATTGCTATCTACAGGGAAAGTGTGTAGTGCTGTCATTCCTCCAAACCTCTCTGGGTTGTAACACTCAGAGAGATGTTTTGAGGAAGTGGAATTAAATGGTAATAAGTTGTTTCTGAGTATGTTCCATTAACTGCGTTTGAAATTAATGTCTTGTAAAAAAGATGATGACAACACCATCTTTGGAGGCATTAGTGTTATCTGTGAGAGAATATTTTATTTTCCCATGTTGTAGATGTACTGTCTAATAAATTATTGTATAAGAAATATTCTGGACACGTTTTTTACTTCCTTTTTTCTGTGTGTGCAAAATAGGTATATTTATAGACAATCAGAGAGGACTCTATGCTGCTGTAATACAGCATTGGTACTCTGAACACTTGAAAAAAATTCTCAGCTTTCAGAAAAACTCTGTCACTAGAGATATGGATCTAGATTGTCCAGACATTAGGCAAAGTATTTTCAACTATTGGTTACAGGCTTTTATCTGCTTCGTACTAGCAGTTGGTGCTGATCTGAACAAGTATTTTGTGATATGTCTCACTGATGTTTTCCTATTGGTAGTATGAGAGTTCTGCAAAAGTCCTCCTTTATAAAAAAATTCTTCATTTAGGAGAAAAAACAATCTTATTATTTTCAAAATAACTTCCCTTCATGTCAGTGTTGTGATGTGAATAACAGGTCTAGATTTGCTCTGTTGTGTGAAACGCAGTCAGTTCCCAGTATGATGACATAATTGAGAGTACAGTGCAGTTCAAAAACTTCTGAGCATATATGGAACAATCCTCCAAATCTATTAAATCTGAAGCATAAGGAAAGACACAGTGAAAGCTGTCTTTTTCTATGTCAGCTCATGATCATTGGGGAGGTGCTTTCCAGCCTCCCCTGGTTTCTAAGTTAGCTTCATGAATGCAGGCGAAATTAGGTACCAGTACGTTTTCTGAGCCCAGATACTAACAAAAGGCAACATTATCCCCTCCTTCTTGCAGGACTTGGCGCTGAAAACCACCATCATTCTGACTGACAGAACAATTAGTGTTGTCAGAAGAGAAAATAGTAAGTGAACCAACTGAAGGCCAATGTGTTTATTTTCCCACTCGGAGATGTAGTCTTCCCAGGTGGAGACTCTAAAAACATTCCTGTTAAAGCTGACACGGGTTTTACTTTGGTGAGGGGTCGGTCTACTCTGAGCAGGAAATTAATCCAAATGTTTAAGAGAAAGCAGTACAACCTGCACATGGGGGTACGTAGCTGTACCACTGTCTCCACATAGAGACAATTCTCTCCTTTTGAGACCGTTCACGTTTTCTGATTGTATATTTTCCAAGCCAAACACATGTAAATAGTAAAACCAGGTGGTTGTAAGGATAAGAAAGCTGCATAAGGCAGCATGTGGTAAAAGCTTGTCGGACAATACTCACAAATGACATCACACAACCCTTTAATTAAGTTACAAAATGACCTCAGAGTTATTACACTATCTAAACATCCTCTCTTGCTTTTCTTCAGTTTCCAAATGCTGCTTTCGATAAACTACGTATTACAAGTAACAGCATGAACCTCTTTTCTGTTTATGAAATGTTCTTTTTCTGTGGAAAACTAACATACAAATCTTCTGAAAACCAGTTCAGCTAACGAAGTCAATCCTCTTCCTGTCACTGAACATACTATTTCTAAGCTATTTCTATTAGATGGTATCACTAGATATGATCAGAGAAGTAGCACAGGACATGGCAAAGAGGAGTTTCAACCTTCTTTTTTATGCCTTTCACTGGGATACTGCAGTAAAAGTGGTATAGTGGTTTATTTTTAGAAGTGCAAGCAAATGCTAGAAGGTCTGTTGTCATCAGTAAAGATGAAGACATTTTCCCTGGGGGAATCTGTAAGGAAGCATTAGCTAGAAGGAGCTAGGAAGGCATCCATGTATGAAAATGTAACCTGTTAAACCTGCAAAACACTGTCATTTCAGAACAGATTGTATTTATCATTTGTCAAGGTAGGCCCATACAGCAATGGGGAAGGGGGATCTACAGAAAAGACAAGGATTTCCACAAGCACAACCCCCTTCCAGAGTCTGTATTTCGTGGAAATCCTGGATACATTGCAGAGATCACTGGTAGCCAGCCAGCATCTGTGGGCACATGAAGATACACACAATCTTAGTGGGTGGAATTTTATCCCAACCACAGTAAAGCACAAGTGTTTGGGCAGGAGATGAAAGGGCAGACGAAGATATCATCAGAAGCAACTGGTGGCCCTGTGCTCAGAAAAAACCCCACCCTTTTTCATCAACTTTGGTGGAAAACCCTTTTTCCTTTGGTGGAGAAATTTGCTCTGGGAGAGTCTCCCAATCTGAAAGGAATTTCTGAAATGTGTTGTTAGGGGTGGATTTGAAATAAACAAAAAAAATTCACTGTCTTTTGTGACACACATCACAACTATTTTGTCATTGTTGTGTTTTGAGACCCCACAATGCTGATAAAAAAGAATGTTATACATGTGGTGATGCTCATGTTTTAAGATTGATATGGGACAACTAGTGTGGATTAGGGAGAATACTGATAAGGAAATCAAAATAAACAGTGTTGATTGTCTTTTGGCTGCCCAAAAGAAGGCAGAAGTCCCTCAGCGCTAAGACCAGGGCTGTTTCCTACCAGATTCCTGCATGTCAGCTGCCCTCAGCACAGCTCCGCTGGGAGCTGGGACCAAGGAGGGCAGGATACTTTGAGAGGGGAAGGCACCCAGTATGGGATGCTGAGCATTCACGTAGCATTTTCACTTTATTGGGACAGCAAAACCAGAAAGGACGTGTTGGCAAACTGTGCGGAAATCCTCAGTGTTCGTGGTGTTACCCCATTGTGTGTTTTGCTTTGCAAGCAATAAAACATCTCTTGATTTCAAATGTTGCCTTCCACAGCTTGCCCACACCCTCAGCTCATGTCCTAGCAGCACTGACCACTGTTCCCCGCAGCCTATACCCTCAGGCCTTCATTCTCCTACAGATGCTAATGAAAACTAGTTATCTGAATGAAGGAAAAATGCATTTGTCAAAAATGAAAAAGAGAAAAAAAACTACCCAAAACAAAACAACCCTTGTTTACAGACAACCCATATGCAAAGCCATTAAAAGATGTGTGCAAACATGCAGAGGTTTAAAATGAAGGAACCTGGGGTTAGAGGCTGAGATCACTGTGAATCCCAGCAGGACTTCTATGCCATGCCACAAAGCACTTCATGCACTCCACCACTGGAATGTCAGAGGGCATTTGCAAGGGTCTAAGGAATGTACAAAGAATTTTTTTGAAAGATGAGTGAAATGAGCACATTTCTTTTTAAAAATTGTTAGTATGACTAGATTTCAATTATGTGGGCGTGCAGAAATGACTACAGGTATAGTTCATCACTGCTACTCCTCTCCCCCTAGATACAAGATTCATCAGCATCATGGGCATTTGTCAAGTTTTCTTGCTTTCTGCAGCCTGTGACTTTGAGCATTTACTGTCTCTCCCCTGTTGTTGATGTACCTCCTTCCCACTCTTCTGTATTTGCCAGCAGATGTTCACCCTCCTCTGCGTTCCAGAGTGTGGCTACATCCTTGGGTGGTCCAGCTTCCCCTAGGGAAACCAAAACTCCTTGAACAAGAAAATGGGAGCTGTAGGAAGGCAGATAAAGCATCTTTCCTTCCCCTTACTTAAAATACAGCAGCACCAGCATATTTTCCGTGTTTAAACAATCTAGGGCAACAATCTGCTTCAGCAACAGAGCCTTTCTCCCTAATGTTGATCTGGTCTGGGTACCCATGCCTGAAAAGTACAGACCAGCAATATGCCAGGAGCAGTGAGTAAAGCAGCAGGAGAAAAGTCTGTGTGCTGGTGATGGCATATCACGGATGCACATTCCTGGAGACACCAGGCATTTAAATGAGACAAGAGGGTCATTAAGTGCAAGTCAATGGGAAAATAACCCACATATAGGGAGATGACAAAGCTGGGTGGTAGATGGCCCATCCTGCTGGGGACCACTCCAATGGCAAGCAGGTAACAGTCGCACTGGATGACATGACAGTGAGTCATGCCATTCCAGACCAACAAAAGTGTCATCTTCATCCAAGCCCAGGAAAACCCAGTGAGGTAAGCTTACGCAAGTCCTTAACTCCAGGACAGGAACAATAATCTGTGCAGGGTCAGTGGAGAAGCTGCTATTTTGGTAATGAATTTGCTGTCCTGGGAACTGAGGGATGCTGCCCCACTCTTCTGAGCTAAAATTCAGTTTGGTAACCTTTGATGAATAACTGAAGCTTAACGCATCACTGGTGATTGCACACAGGTCAGGGACACAAGCCCTTGCTGTACCGATGGCATTCCCTCTGGGAAATGAAATATCTGAGTCAGTGGCTGTGGCTGCATTTGCTTTCTCAGAACTGGGGCTACATGGCCTGAGAGTGGCAGGCTCAGGGAGCTAGGTGGGGGGGGAGTGGAAGTGAATGTCATGCCAGAAGTACAGCAGTGGGGCATTTCTCCACCTCAGGTCCAAGCTGGGTTGTGGAGTGTGGCAAAGTATCCAGGAACTGATGCCATGTCCAGAACAAAACAAACAAAACCTAAATTGGAAGCAGCAAGGGGCCTGAGAGATACCTGGGGCAGGGACAGGGTCAGGGTTGCAGGATCTCCTCTCTTGCACCTTCCAGTGGCCTTCATTGAAAGAGTGCTTCGAGCCTTCCTCTTCTCGCTTTAAAGTAGTCAATGATTTTCAAATCTCCAATACCTGGAAAAACAATATCTTCCAGAGGGTCTAAGTTATATGGTTGGCATTCACATTCTGTTTGAAATGCAGTCAAGCACCTAACAGGAGGTTCCTGTCACTTTGGTGCCTTGGGACTTTCTCTTGTTGTCTACTGCAGCTCCACTTCAGATGCTCAGTTTTAGTCTTGTGCTGTTCCTGGCCATGTCTGTGGTAAGCCATATGAAGGGGGATGATGTTGCAGGTGGCCCTTGACTGTAGTCCCCAGAGTGGGCTGCCAGCAGGGGGTGGAGGTCCAAGGAGGGTCCTGCACTTCTGCTGAGCATTGCAGTGGCAGTGCCTGGGACCACGATGGTCAAGGGCCATGGCTTCTTGTAGCTCATTTGTGTGCAGGGTGAGCCTGGACCCCAGGGTGTTAGTCTGATGCTGTCTTTAGTGGCTGGATGTTGATGTGACTGGAGGTTACATGGAGAGCTTCACAGCAGGTAAAGAGAAGTCTAAATCTGGTGAGCATAAAAATAAGGGAAAAAGTACGTAAGCTTAAGCCACTTTGTAGCAGGGAGTAGAGGCTTCTGGGAGGCATCCAGGAATCATGATTTCCAAGTAAAAACTCTCCGAAGCAAGATCTCCACAAGACCTCCAAGTCCTGTCAAATCTCTAATGTTAAGACTCGCATCCTCCTCATGCTCTTCCAAAGCTAAGATTGTCTTTCTCACTTCAGTGTGGTGCAGTCCCACTGGCTCCCTCTGTCTCACACACCAGCTCTGGCTGACATCCAGCTGTGCTCATCCATCTGTGCCTCACAGTGCAGTCCTGGACAAGGGGAGTCTGCAACACCGTGCCACTGTTGCAGGTAGTCTATTGAGCCAGACGCTGCCCTCCACACTGCTCTGCTAAGGAGAGCATCTACCAGCCTCAGAGTGTACCAGGACCTCTTCTCCACAGTTTGTCATGATGTGTCAAGTAGTACTTCAGGCCACAACACCATCTCATTCTATTGAAGGGAGGGCAGTCTTGGAAACATCTGCTTTGGGCACCTGGGCTGTGATGTTTCCCTGCAGAGTTAAAGGGTAGTGCATTGTCACTAAAGAGGAGATGAATCTGTGGCAGGCTTTTGTAGATCAGCATAAAAAATACTCACTCTGTGCCTGTCTGAGATATGGATACATTATAAGCACAGGGTTGTAGTTCTGTGGAATTTGCTGTGGCATCCATCTCTCACACAAGAAATGTGCTCCAGAATCTAGAGTTTAGTTTCTGTGTATAACACACATTTTTAGCCATGACAGATATGAAAACAAATTATTAAAAGCAAGAACCAAGTGCAAATCTTTGTCATGCTGAGTTTTCAGGCAGCCTGGGAAAGAGTTCTGAAGTGGGTGAACTGTCTCATTCATCTCAACAGGTTATTAACCTTGAAGCTACCGGTCCAAAGCGTAAAAGCCAGAGCTATTTATGGCTTACTCCTTACTCACATTAGCAAGGAGGCTGTAGCGAACACAGCCTGAAACCATCCTTGTCATTGGTCAGAGAGTGGTCAGAGTGTGTGTTAGGTCCATCTCCACATCTGAGCTTTTGCCTTAATTTGTGAACCATCCATTCAGTTAATGTACTGTTTTCCATTCCAGCATCCACTAAGCACAGGCAGATGCCTTCTGAGAGCAGATCACCAGTGCAGACCCCACTTTCCTCCAAGAAATTGTGTTTCTGCTGTTATGCAGTCTCAGTGGTTAGATATACAGAAACTCTGGCAGCCAGGGACTGAGGGGTGTCAAGAAGCACTCGGGATAAGGTAGCCCTCTTTGGCTTTATGCTGGGACAGATAAGGAGTGCTTACATCTTCAAGGCCAGTGAGACAAAAATGGAGATGCTTTTTCTCGGTACCCCTTTGTTGCTGCCAAGGTGCACACCTGACCAACCTAAGCACAGCAGCTGGACGTGAGCAGGCATGCCAGGACAGGGACCTGACTCAAACTTGTAATGTGGAGGTTTCTCTAAAAATACTGCACTCTCTCCCAAGCGGCTGTTGTATCTCCCCTGACAACATTTCAGATGCTGCAGTGCAGTTCTTGTATTCAGACCTCCAGCACTTTGATCTTCAGATGGAAATTGATGGAGGAATTGAATGTCAGTTCATTGGCAGGGATACTGCTATTTATGTTCCTAATATAATTCCTTCTTCTTCACTACTCCCCACATTTTGAGCTGTGAAGCTGCCATAGTATTTCTCACCTGGTTCCTCATGGTGCCACAAACTCCTGGGTCTGTGTGGTGACACGTCAATGCCTCCTTTGGCAACAGGGTGAGAGGGGTCAGCAAAAGCTAGCAGAGCAGCAGGGCACAGCGCAAGGGTGCACTCTGGAGGGGTACTAAGACTAAAATGGAGACTATTAAAGAACAAGCTAGTACATCTTGAGAAGAGTCCATACAGTTCAGGAGAGTGGTGGAGGGAAAGGAGAAGAGCCAGAAGGGCACACAGCCTGGGCTTGCTTAATACATTACTTTCCATCCCAACCACAGGTATAATTAAAACCACAGTTTAGTCCTGGCTTCCTTTTGCTAATTTGCTTTTTCTAGACCTGTTACACAAGCTACACATGCAATGCATTTGAAATAACATGGCAAGAGAGCATCAAAGAGGCTCATGTATATGAGGAGTTGCACAGGCTTCCAGCTGAGCTGTTCCCCACCACTGGGAAGCCCTGCATTAAGGATTGGCCTGTACCATGTGTGAGGCCCCAAGCAAAGAGCAGCTTTTGCAGACAGCTGGGGGCTGGAATCAAGTCGCGATTGGCCTCCCCCTGTGCTTGCACTGCTGGAGACAGGAACAGCCTGCAAGTAGCAGGGTTTACACAGGATGCTAGACCCCAAGGAGCTGCTGAATCTTAGGGACTTTCTATCTGTCATTTATGTTGTGGGATTAGATCACGGTGATTATTATCACACACACACAAAATAGTCATGCTGTGGACTTATCAAACACACATGCAAGAACAAGTGTGAAGCACTCCAGGCTTGACAGTGGAGTGGATGCTGTTTAAAACGTAGGTGCTTGAGCAAGGAAGCAAATAAGTACAAAGGAGCAATAGCAACTACTGCCTAATTCCAGTGTGAAATTCACATGCAGGCAGGGGACAAGACAGCAAAGATGCTCAGAGGTTGAAGCAATGATTTGCTTACCCTGTTTCTGAATCCCCAGAAGCTGCGTACATCAGTCAAGTGATGGTGATAGATGTCACAGGAAAGCTAGAGAGTTTCTTGCTGCACAAAAAGCTGTTGGTGATAACTGCATGACTGAAACCAAGAACAGCAACCTCAGTTCCTGCAGGGCTTACCAACTCTCCTCCAGTGCTCCCAACCAGCAGCAAAGACTGACTACAATTCATTGGAAAGAAGCAGGTGAGGAAATAATGTGCACTGTTGCCAAAGTCTGAACAAATTTCAATTTTCTGTTTTTCTTCTGCATTTGGCAATGACATGATTTCTCATTAGGGGAGCATAGTGTTTTGTTCCCCTTTCAAACAAATGTAGAGCCATTCCCAGCAACCTGTATCAGCTGAACTTAGGACTGGTCAAATCACTGGCTCATCAGAGACATCTGTTTTTCTGCTTACCAAGCACACCCGTGTTACATACAGCATTAATGTAGGCTTTCTCTGGATCCTGGCATCCAGAAAGTTGGTAGCAAACAGGTTTTGGTTGTTCCAGAAAAAAACTGTATCAGAATTTATCATGTTGGTAATTCTTTTAATTTTTTCTGTGTTTTACTCTAAAGAATGTTTGTGATGAGAGTAAAATTCAGAACTTCTGGATGTCAGGAACTGCCCTACCAGTGGCTGCATTATAAAGGGGGGCAGCAGCAATGTTTCATCCATTTTTCCACTAACAGACAGTGTGCCGTCTGGTCCTGTGCTGAGCAGCAGGCTGGGGAGTGTCTCATGGGCAGCACAGGTTAGGACAGGGCTGTTTCAATAAAAAACAGAATCCACTCAGAAGAAACAAATCTTGTGTAAAAGCCAATGTGTTCTCGCTTCCCTGCATGCTCCCCCTCCCTTCAGCTTTCATGTCATTGGCTCAGTTAATTAAAATTGCAGTAATAGGGAGACTGGATGGTTTAGCAGATTGGTAATGGGATATACAGCCTTTCACCTCTAGGTCAATGGTTCGATTGCGGCCCAAGTCCGTAGTGACCAAAAGTTATTAACATCGAATGGCTGCTCGGTGACCTCTGTGAGATGCGTGGGTGATTTCAGTGCTCTCCCTTGTAGACAGTGTCCGCACCGTGGGAATCATTTGCTTGACTGGCACTAACTGGCACCTTTGTCGGCAGCCACAACAGTGACTGGGGATGGTCTGGGCACAGAAGTGGCAGCAGCCCTCTTCCTGGTGGTCCTCTCCCCTCTGCTGTCGTGGAGCTGCTTGCCTTGCTTGTGCCATGCTCTGTGGCTAGAGACAGTGCTGCTATCCAGACTGCCTGGGGATTACTTCTGCCTGGCAGAAAAATGAGTATGAGCTGAATCAATGTAATGTTTGAAGTAAGCAGATTTTGGGGAATGGTTGGCATTTGCCACTCAAATTTTACTAAGGGCACGCAATTTGGAGCAGTACACTATTACACAACAAAAAGAGACAGATGACATGAATGGCAGGTAAAAGCAAGTCAGCTGCAAGCTAGCAGGATCTGCTAGCATCCATACTAGCCACCATGATGCGTCGTTTGTTTTGTGAAGGGCTTGGGCACAAGGCTCTGCAAAGGCAGGGGAAAGGGCTGGCCTGTGCAGCCCATACTGAGGAAGAGCAAGAGCAAAGATTTACAAGCTATTGCCATTCAGAGCTCCACAGTCCCTGGTAAGGAATGGAAAGAAAAGCCAAGGGTAGTCACCCATGCCAAATTCAGTTTTCTGACCAAATTGCTATTATCCAATTAATGTCTCATTTAAAATATTGTTATGGCTAAGTATTCAGTGGGTGTGTCAGCAGCTTCAGGCCTGTTTACACCATCTGGCAACTTTTCTCTCAATACTGGTGACTCTTGTAGTAGTCAGGAAAAATGCCATCCATGTTTCTATTTGTCGTAGTTGTGGCATGACAGCTGAGAGAAGAAGAAGAGAGGCAGTATTTTCTCTGGCTTCCCTCAGCACAGTACTCGAGTTTCTCACTCTCTGGCACATTTCAATCCCCACAACTCACTTGCAAGAGACTCCTTTAACCGACACGACATGCGAGGTCACACAGGAACACAGGGTGGGATGAGTCTTTTGAGTTCCTTCTTGTCCCTCAGTTCTCCAGGAAAGGTCTTTTCCAGTGACATCAGGAACTCCAGTGAAGCAGTTGTTTCAATATAGCAACCGCAAACCTTTAATAGTTTAGTCATAGTTTAGTTGTAGTAGTGCCAGCAGAACCATTTCCAGTCCTGGATGCATGCACAGAGGTGACCTTACACACCACCATCTGCCAAGCATCTTACTGAGAAGGCAATATTTTTGGCTTTCTGTGTTCAGGAGAATTTGCCAAAGCCCTGCCAAGGCAACAAATTTGCTCAGGAATTTGGCTCCCGCTCTGCCAGCACACATGTTGTTACTTGCAAGCAAGTGGAAACGTTTCCTTTTAATGTTTCTGCTCAGCTTCTTGGGGTCAATACAGAGTCTGAGTCTGCCCTCTTTCTTTCCTACAGTTTTTAGGGCCTCGGCTCAGACTGCTGGCTCCTTGATTCTACAAATAATGCCATCTACTGTCACATTTTATAGTTCTTCCACTGGTCTGTTTTCCTCTCAAAAGATGAGCCAACACCATGGGTTGTCTGTGTCCTCCCACTGCCTCACCGGTGAGTCTATGTCCCAAAGCAATCCCACTCCTGTGAGTGTGCCAGACAACTGGTGGCCACCAACGTGGTTGCTCTGTCTGACTGCAGTGAGAGCTGGCATGTTCCCACAAGCTCTTGTTCCAGCTGGTGATTGTCCCTGATTTGTGTTCCCATAGGGCTCAGACTCAGACTCGTTCCTTGCCAGGTGTGCAAGATCTCAGCTTGAGCCTTTAAGTACAGTGCCTCACTGGCATCTTTTCATTGCAGAAGTTCAGTTGTTAACTTCACTTGCCTCCCTGAGTGTTATTGCTAAGTATTTTTTAACTGTCTTCATTTGCATTTTTAGCTTCTTCCCTTTTTTTTTTTTTCCTTTCTTTTGTATTTTTACAAACAACTTTCTTCCAGTATTTGAGATCCTGAACTTTGACTGTAACACATGCCTTTCCTTGGGCATATTCCATGGCATATTTCAGCGGAGGGTTTGCAAATCAGTGAACACTTCCCATTTCTATGCCAGCTGCCACATCAGTGGCATTGTTCCTTGTTTAGCATGAGCTTTCTTTTCCCTTTTCACTTATTGCAAAATATTTTCTGTCATGTTTAGCTGTGGGGTTGATGGTCATATGTTGCATTTCAGCTTTTTCTGCTCCTTGGTGTGAAATCATTGACTTTTTGAACCTTGGGTTAAAGTCTCTGAAAAGACTTTCAAGACTTCTTTTTTGCTGAACTCCAAAACTATTGGCTTATTCATGAACGACTGCCTCATATTCCAGATTTGTAAGAGGAGATCTTTTATTTGAGGCCAAGGAAACACTGATTCCATTTATTTTCCTTCTTGAGACCTTGCTTGAAAAACACATATTCCGTAGGAAACAGACCAAATACTTTCTTTACAGGTCTTTTCCCCTTGGTCTAGCTGGCTTTCAGTGCAGATCCAGTGCTCTTAAAAAGTTTTCTTTTCTTAGTTCTGGGATGTCAGACTTGGCTTGTAGTGATTACAGGGCTGAAGAATCTTAAAACACTTAAAATACACAGGTTTAAATACATACACAATGGTGAAAGGGAAGTCCCAAATTTGAATTATTGTGTGTCTGCATGTAAAAGTCCAGAGGTCCAGCTTTCCACCAGGACTGCCTGGAGGTACTCAGAAGACTCTGTGCAATTTTCTCTATAGCCAGCACGTAAGTGTTGTTACCAGGCAGACAAGATTATCAAGTTGTGATCCCTTTTGTTTTTCTCCAGAGATCTGTCATGTGTTACTAAGCTCCAGTATTGTTTTTAGTGCTTCAGCCTACATATAATGCACATTGCTTAAGAACTATGAAGTGAATTGCCAAAATTAGGCAGAATCCTCAAATTAGTAGAGTAAGAAATATTTTTTTATAAATCTTTTTTTCAAAACTTAAAAAAAAATGTTTGAAAAGGCAGCTGTAGTAATCTTGATATTAACAACAAACAATGGAAACCCACAAAGGTTTTCAAGCTTTTTAGGTCAACAGATAGTTATAACCCCTCCATGATACGGGAGCACTCTGGTTGCTTGCCATCAAACTTTTATTTGAAGGGTTTTTTTCTTCAAAACATTATAGAATACTGTATTTCCATAGACAATCTACCATGTCCTCACAGTTCCTTGGTGATCTATAAATCTCAGTGTAGAAATCACTGCTGTGGACACAAAGTTAGACCAAAAATCATTAAAATGCAGGAAACTACAAGAATACCCCTGTGTCCTCCCTAGAATGTTGGCAAATAGAGATGCAGCTCTGATGTAATTAGCCACTCTTCCCTCATTTTGTTTAAATATATCCTACTTTCTGCTTACTTTGGCTAGCCTCCAGGTTCTATTACAAGCTCTTCAGTCAAAAGCTTTTCTGGCACTGTACAACACTGAGCAAAATGTGATGTTGATTGATGAGCACATCAGTAACAGGGAATGCTGGTAAACTTCTGCTGTCTGTGTCAGAGCTCCATGAGTCTATTACATTTAAGTCAAACAAAGATTTGTGTTTGCTTGAACCTGACATTTTTGCATCCATGCTTAGCACTTCTCAGAGTTGGATTCCCTACTGAAAGTTGTGGAAGGTGTCTGCTTAACATGGCCAGGACAGTGGGTTTTCACTCTTCTTTTCTAACCACTCCTGGGGAGGTTAAGAGAGGGGATCCTGTACTCTTAAAATTTTCACAAATTTTAAGTACCTTATTGGAGCTTTTCCTGTTATATACAAGAATTTAGAGTCAGTCAACGTAACTGTACAAAAAAAAGCAAAGAATGAAAATACATAAAATATTTATTTTCATGATAATTAAGAATGTGGTCCTACTAAGTAATAATCTAGGTATTTCCACCTATGCAGTCTTATTTAGGGACAACGAACATTTTTAATGAGACAGACTCCTTTGAAAATAGGCCAATTGAAGAATTTTGTATTTTTGTAATATGCAAGAGAACTGAAAAAAACCCAGCTAATGCATGAAAAATTTTTAGCATCCATTTTGGAAAAAGTGTACCTTGTTAAAGATTCATGCAGAACAGCAAATTCAGCGTTAATCATCAAGTAGTTACATAATGAACATAGGGAGGGTCAAACTTGATATTAGTGGTCACAAAGGTAACAAATGCTCAGAAGTAATATTTCAAAGAGTCTTTTCAGTGTTCTTCAATGCATCATAAAAACCAACCAAACAAAAACCCCAGGATTGGACCATTTTAAAAATACATATTTTTAAATGACCTTCAGATAAAAACTTTCATAGTTTGGAAATAGCCCAACTATTCCCAAATTCATTTGAATCCAGAGGTGTGAGATTTGCTGGTCCTGGTTCTGTCTTGCTGTGACATGCCTGCAACTGGTTTGTTCTCCCTCTGTACTGCATAATGAAATGAAGGGCAGGCAGAATTTCTACTTTTGCAAAGATGGAGGAGAATAAAAGCAAATATTTTCTAAATTCAAATTTATTTCAAGTCATTCATAAAAGTAGAAACCCTGATAACATCACAAATACTCAGAAGAAAAAGTGTCAGTTAACATCAAATATAGGCAGTATACAATTAAGCTAGCATTTATGCAATGAAAAACACTATTTTAAAGGTGTTTTCTGTCAACTGGTTGTCACACACAACAGAGGCGGTCACTTAGCTGAGTCTTCTGTCCTGCCCCTCTCTGACCCACTTACTCTTCCATCCGAAGCTTGAAATAAAAATCAGCTGCAAAGAATTTCTGTTTGTAAGACACCTCCACCAAAACATTTTGCTACTCCCTACAGGCTTCTCTTGTCCCTGTGGGAAAACTGGGAAAATCCTTTTGCACCCACGTAGTGTTGATGTTAACCAAAGGATAACCTGTGGCACAGTTGGAGCCCATCAGGTAGCTCAATGCCCACTCCCTCTTATAGCTCCCCTTCTCAGCAGCATCAATACAGCTCTGCTAATCAGTAACAATATACCATCCTCCTTTCACTGCACGCTCTTGGTGCCAAAATACACTCTCATGTAGCCTAGACTTCCAGTAACTCCGCTGGCATAGTGAAATTGCGCTGTCGAAAATGAAAGCAGAGTCTGGCCCCTGGATGAGATCTCATATTGAGATAGACAACAGCTGTGGGGTTTGGAGCATCAGGTTACTCAGAGGCTGAGCTGAAAGCTGAGAAAGACAAAGTACTGATTGCAATTTTAAATTTCAGGCTTTCATAATAAACATAGACACCTGCAACACAACACACAGTATATATATACTGCTAATAACGTCTCAGTAAGTTACATGACTAAGATTTTAGACATGTCTTAAGAGAAAAGATGCAATAATAATCATGATCTTATACAGGAAACAGAGCATATAACAGGATGGATACATTACTCCCCAAAAGAGGCATCATTCATCTTTTTTCACTCCTTTTTTTTTTTCTTCCTTTTTTTTTTTTCCAAAATTGGAAGCAAACTGAATAGCAAAAACCCTTAGATCAAAAACCAGAATTTCTACCCCAAAAGTAAAATAAAAAGTCTCTTTTCAGGCATTGCTCCTCAAGGTGCTGGAATTCATAATATTCGGGAGAAACAAATAACAGTGAGTTCACTGCAGGCTTTCAATCTGGCTGCCTGATATCAGGCAACGACTAGGAACATTTGATATTTTTCCTTTATTTCTTTAAATATTTACTTAAGTATGCTGACCTCAAATACTAAGCCAGCTTTTACAAAGAAATATTTGGGAGTGTAAAATCACCACTGTTGTTGAAAAAAAAATAAATACTGTAGTATAAGAATTGGAAACACTTGCAGCTTACTTTTTTCAAAACACATTTAACAAGTAACTGTTGGTGATAAAAGGAAAGAAAAGTTGGTCCTTTTTGGGAAGAGGATGTTGCAAGATATAGTAGTTAGTTATTCATGAAGTCAGTCTGGTTTGCAATTTATATTACTTAAGATTTGCTGAAAGTAAATGAATTTTGCATTTTAAGAAAGTTGAGTTACACTAATGGAGTCCAGATCACCTGGATTTTCAGCAACTTAAATTCCACAACAGATGCAGATTTAATTGTTACGATCCAGTCCTGCCTAAATTCGAACACAGATTAGCATACCCCAGGCTTTCTAGTAACATCTACTGCCATATTGTGAACCTGATAATATCTCTAATTTTAGGGCATGGCAATCTCATTCTTACATCATATTCCCAAACCATTTTTACACATTAGTAATGTATATCTCACAGATTGTTTGTTGAGTCTGTGCAGCATCAGGTGGTTGCAAAATCAGGGTTGTTTATGCTGTCACTTAGTAACAGCACAGTTAAGATCTCATGAAAATACACCTATTCTGACCTACCCGGACCTGCTTGTTTATTTGTCATTTCTTTTTAATAATTATCCTTTTAGCTTGTATCTATTTTTATGTAAGCCTCATTATGGAAGGTAGCTATCATAATGGGGTTTGTGTTTTCAAAATGAGAGCAGGCTGCCTCACAAATGTTTTAATCTTTTATTACAATGGGTGCTTGTGAACCTGGTGGGAGTGCTGCAGAAGGAATGAGTGAGGATCTGAGTTACTTGTTTTATCTTCTCTGCCCAATTAACTACTACACAGCAGTCACATATGGGAGTGGGAGATAGGCAGAAGCACAGGACAAAGCAGCTCATCTTAAGCACAGATGATGGTTGGTAACACAGTTTCAAAGTGAAATTAAAGCACAAAACATAATGTTGTTCAGCCTGTATAACATAAAAATGGCTGTAACAACCTTGTAGATATCTGCTTCCAAATGTTTTTAATACCTGACATTTGGGACAAGCCAGTTTTCACCAAGGATGGTTGGCTTTTGGGGTTTTTGGGAAAAAAATTGATTTACAGAAGTATTTTTATGAGTCTGTATGCCACTCCTGGCTTGTTTGGTTTAGCAGAGTCATGAGAGAGAAAGCAAATGTCTCTAGAAATTATCCAAATGTCCAGTCATTTTAGTAGCAGGACACTAAGTAAAAGCAACCGAAAAGCCGTCATGAAACCATTGCACCACATCACTGTAGCTTTAGTCTGAATTTTAATTCCTTTTTACACTTGTTAAAATTAAGCAGAGAAAATGTTGCCAGATCATGACAGATCCACCTCCAACTGGCTATCTGGTTTGATTTAAGGACTTAAAATAATGATCCTCTGCCATATGTTGAATACAACTTGAGGTTTTTAGCAAAGTATGTATTAGATTAAGTGTACAGTATATGCCACAGCACCATCGAGTTGTTTCTCTGAAGAGAAACAGCATTGCTTCTGCTCTCCAGTTGGGAGGACTTTCCCTTCAGGCTAAATGAAACAACAAATTAGGGGTGGGCCCTTCAGTGTGGTCTTTCACAAGTGGAAGGTGCTGCACTGTCTAACCAGGGAGGTATCCAACCAGGGAAATGTATTAAGGTTAGAAGAAACCAGTTGAAAATACTGAATTCAGTTGTACTGATGCAGCTGCAGACTGCTCCACTCCTGTGTGAACGGGGAGGTTTGGGCACGTCCTGAAACGTGTGTATCAAAGAAGAGGAAAAGCTTATATTTACTTACCTGTGTGCATATGAACACACAAGGCACATAAAATAGCTGTGAAAATAATATTCCTGTAGTAATTATCCTACTAATGAACATTACCTGGGATTTTAAATTTTTATATATGCGTAACAATTGTTTCAAATGTTTATAAGCCCCAATAAATTATAATAGATTCTTAATGAGGTACCATACAAAAGTATACTTAGCCAATTTTGGAAAAGCTTGTGAATTCCTAATGATTGTAATGTCTTCAGCAGAAAGATTATTTTCATGTTTGATGTTATTTTCTGTATTTTTGAAAACTAACTAAGAACATTTATTATTCCAAATCGCATAATATATATTTTCTAAACACTTTTGGGAATTCATCTTTCCAATTGTTTCTATTGCTTATTTCTAGCATGGTACCAAGGTACAATGACCTAAAAAAAAATATTTTAAGTAATTCAAATATATCTTCTATCAGCCTTAGCTACCTGTATTAGCTCTCTCTGATAATTCCAAGTGACTTCAGTGAAACCCACCGGAAAAAGCAGGGCAGATCAAGTGCAAGTTTCTTGTCTCTGTCATTCAAAAAAGGCTCCTCCTGTGACTTCAGTTTGTTTTAATGAAAAGTTTATGTATCCTTCCCTTCCCCCTTTCTGCTTGCAAATATGAACATTGCTGTAATCTGGAGCCATACCATTATACCAGCAGCAAGTTGCTGTCATAATCAAAGATGCTTCACTTGAGCAGGGAGTGATGGGTCTAGAAAACTACAGGGTAGATGCATTAGTGCATCTAATCTACTGACTCAGGCAAATTTAGACGTTGCTGAGAGGGCATCACAACAGACTCGCGGCACCCTGAACAGTGCAGCTTTACCCTCAGCATGGCTGTAATAGCATGGATACATGAAATGTAACTGTGTCAATTAAAAAAGGCATGCATTATGTGGTGGTGGAGGTGAAGGCTGAGTGAGGCTATTCTTTCACATATACATGTTACTGTAAAAGGGAGTACCTTCAAAATGCCTCTACATACCACTCATTTCACATTGTCAACACACAAGGGCAACAGACTCCTAGAGCTGTAAATTTTTATGACAAAGTCATGGGGGACATGAAGGATAAGCAAAAAGAATTTTAAAAGAGTACATCACACTTTTGCTGAATTTGTCCACTTAAAATATACTCAGTAACCAGAACAAAAATGTTTTCAAGTCTTATTGTGGCTATTAGAAGACTCCTGACACATTAGATATGAAATACCATCTGCAATTCTATTTCTAAGAGCATCGTGTTGCTTCAGGTTATCTGAGGATAGAAAACATCTCACAGTGTGATGCTACATAAAGTGACACAAGACACCCTCATCACACTGCATAAAAAGCACAAAGAAACCAGGTTTTGTTGTTTGTTTGTTTTTAAAGTGAGTGGAAAAATGATAGGTTCCAAAGATGACTCAGAAGAACTCATATGCTTGCATGAACCCTTCCTTCCCTCTTCCTTACCCTCCAGATCATAACTGTTTCTCCATCACAATGAACAGAAACAGGTAGTCTGTTTCAAGCAGCATAAATATCTAGTACAGAGAAGATTGGGCTGTATCTTCACAATTTAAAACTAAAATATGTAACAAACGGAAGGCAAAAATTACCTATTAATCCTAATTCATGGGAAGACATTCCTTTATTGAAATAGACAGCAATTGCTTAAGATATTGTTATTAATCATCATCACACCAACATCACTATTACTAAGATATTAATACATCATATTTGGTGTGCATCACAATGGTTCATTCTATAGCAAATCAAAGACATCCCTATCTTGGAGAGCTCGCAATCCTGGGAAGGGTGGGGAAGGTCCTGCAAACAATTATTTCCAGATGAAGTGCTTACAAAGTCATGTATCAGGCGCTCTATATAGATCCTAGGGGATACTTGGATGTGAAATAATGATGAATAAAAAAATAATTCATTTATTTTGTTATACCCACACAATCTTTACAATCTTTGAGAACTTCCCTCTCTCTTTTTTTTTTGTTCCCCCCAAGTTTCTGCAGCTGAAGATAAGAGCAGAGAGCTGTTTATTGATTTGGTTGATGAACTGCATGTTTACAGTGAGGCTTAGAGTAAGCTCTTGAGGGAGAGGGCAGATGGAAGAT
>VYZX01026939.1:84278-104024 GCA_013401335.1 Brachypteracias leptosomus
ATGTGGTTTCAGGTGGAACTTCTCTTTCTGAATGGCAGCATTCTTTAGAACACATCAGAATGTCACCAGAATCACTTTTTTTTCCTTGAATACTCACAAAACACAGTGAAGACTCTTGAGGACATTTGTTTCTTAAAATGTCACATCAGTGTATCTGCAAAGAGCATGACCATGTGTCCCACTGGTGTCCCTGCCTGCTGCATGATTTTGCACTAGAGACTGTCTCCTGATTGCTCACATGCACCCACATGGCAGTGTGCAGGAGAGAACTACTTTTGCCTATGGTCTCTGGCTTCTTTGGAAGAAGGCATCCAAGTGGTAGAAGTACCCAGTGTACACTGGCATCCCAGACCTAAACTCAGGGCAGATTTTATTGCCACACCTGAAAGAAACCACAAAAGCCTGGGCAGTATGGATGCAGCCAAAGTGCACCGATTCAGCTGAAGAATTCAAACTCACATCAGATATTAAATCTACCAGCAGTACCTAGAGACTCAGTTATAACTTCCCAGAGCTCCTGTGGTCAATCTATGGAATCAGGGGAACAAGAGGAGAGATGATAAAGATGTAATACTGAGGCTGATGACACCTTTGGGATCTCTCTTCCCAAAGCATCAGTTCTCACTTCCTCCATGTACCATAGGAAGAGTTTGGTATCTAAGAGAGACAATTTTCTGGTGTGAAATGCTAGAGATAGCAATGTCTAAGGTATGCAGGTGCATGACTTGCAACTACATCCAGATGAGTTTCTCAGCTACAGCCCCTGTTTTTGAAGCGGGCAGCTGGACTTCATTGCTATGGCATTTCAAGGAGTGTCTTTCCGTATGCCCTGTTGCATGCACAACCAGACTTAACTTAATGGTCCTGAGAGTAAGAACTTGCTTGAAGCAGAGATCAACTTTTGAATCCTCTTTTGGCTTGATTCAGAGCAAGGACTTGGATGCAGATCTCCCATTCCCCAGCCTATGCCCATATGAGCTTTCTTCTCTTTAAGCTATATAAATCCCTTTGTATAAATAATTAAGTGTTCATTGGGCCAGACAGGGGAACGGGAAATGTAAGGGAGTGATTCTCCAGCCTGCTAGTTAGCATGCTCATCTGTGATGTGGACAAGTGGGGTCCAAACCACTGCTGCATCGACTAGTTAATTATTCATACAAAACAGAACAGCTTCTATGGGAGAGAGGGAATGCAATTATCCAACAGATTGGTAGTGGATCTACTCTCCTGGGATGTGGGAGAGCTGAGTTCAATCCCCACTCCAAATCAGGGTGATGGAAGTTTTGAGAATGGCCTGTTACTTTGCAAGTTAGTGCCAACAATTTGGCTATTGGGTGGAGTGCATACATGCAGATAATTCCAGTAAACTTCAAATCCTCCTCCAATCACAAAAAATCATGTATCAAGAGTGAGAATTCTTTGTTGTGTAAAAATAGGTTGTACATCAAGCAAACAATCTAGATTTCCTCTATACTAGTGAGGCCAAAAAGATCAAGGATATTTTCTGAATGCAATTAACCTCCCTAATTAAAAGTTCATGAGATAATTTCTTCTCCAGAAGTTTTAGTCGACTGTAAAGGAGCCTAAATGTTCAGTTTGGATGCAGATCTATTTCTGGGAGGTATGAAAAGCTTGCTTAGAGAAGCCCCACTCGGGTTTCCATGCTGCACTTTGCATCATGATACAGTCAGTCATGCAGCAATGGGAGTGCCCTAATGCTTAGCATTAAGCAGCAGCAAAGCCTCCTCTGGGGCCATGAAAGCCCCAGGCGTTGCTAAGTAGCACATGCTCTCTGTGCAGTGCTCTCTGCATTAGCCATCTAAAATTGCTCCTTCCCCTTTGCTCCCTTACTTCAGTCTTTTGGCTTTTTAACCGTGCTTGAAATACGCATCACAATAGCTGCTGCTTCTTCTAGGGCTTACATCTAGAACTATAGACATTGTCAGGCTGCAAAGAGATGGTATAACTGAGCAGAACATAATTTGGTTTTGGTTTTAATCAGTTTATAAATTCCAGATACTGGGAAATTCTAATTTATGTGGCAATGTCAGTTAATGGAAGAATATAGTCCCTCCTTGTACTAAAAACGCCACTAAAATCAATGAGTGTGCACATCCCACTGACATTAACAGGGATCTGACTCACCCAATATGCTTGTGGCAGCTCTCTCAGTGAGACTAGCTCAATGCCCTTCAGATGGGGAAGCCACAAGTGAAAAGAATTAATTTTTTTTCCTAGGTTGTTTTCAAATTAAACAAGTAATAATGTTGTATGGCCCTGTAGCCTGACTCTGTAGCCTGCATCATGTCTTTACATGTGGTATTTGAATGTTATTGTCACCCTACAGCAGATAGGGCAGGGGTTCCAAGTCACAGTAAAGTTTCCTAGGGAAATGTGCTAGGGAGAGCATTTTGACAGGAAAGTCCCTGTACAGCGATGTCATCCAAATGTAGAGGTATTGCAGGGTGAGAAGCAGGGGAAATGTTTCAGTCTTACCAGTGGCAATATGGGTGTAGGACCTGGGTCAGAAAATACACTGGGCTTTGGGTTGTTGCCTTGTCTGACCTCCAAGAGACCGTGAACATGTAGCTGGAAGGGCTAACAGGAAGGAATAAAAGGGCTACTTTGGCATGCAAAATAATTCTTAGGAAGTATTCAAATACAAGAAAATAATCCAGAAAGCCCACATTCCAGTAGCTGAAAAGCTTGCCTGAGCTTTAAGTAACTGAATAGCAACTTATCCATCCTAAAATGTCCATGTCCAGCTGCCAGCGTGCAAAGGATCTCATAGTTCTGGCTATACAGTGACTATGAAGGCTGTATACCTCTGAGCAGAGGCTAAAGCTCCTTTCTCATACTTCTCTGCAGCAGAGTCTAAGAGATATGCCTCTCTCTTCACAGGCTGCACAAGAGTATCTCATCCTCTGCTCCAATGAACAAACTTGGAGACTACCAAAAGACAGCAGGCAGTAGCTTTGGTGGCTGTGTTTTAAAGGGAAGGAGTCTGACTTAGTTTGGCAGCCAAAGACTCTGAATCCCAAGTAATGAAAGTGCCGTGCTCCAGGGAGGAACAGCAGCTTAGACACAGCTTTGCTCCACACATGATGCTGACGACCTCTCCATAAGGATCTCCTCAGTGGCGTGTCGCTGTGGCTCAGCTTCCTGAGATGCCTCAATCTTTCCAACGCTGAGCTTAGGCTTTCATTGTGGGTCTCTGATTCACTCTGCTGGGGCAACAGGCTTCACTTTCATGAACCATGAAAAAATCACCTTGTCTTGTCTTTGGTGATTTGCCTTCATCCATGCCATGTGAGAAAGCAGATCCTTGTCTCTGATCCTGATGCTTGTGCTTGGAATCCCACATGGCAATGTGTACTCCCAAAGTCACTAATGTAGAAAGGGATGTTATGGCAACTTTCTTTCCTTCTTTTGTACATTTTTTTTTCCTTCAAAAATTGGACAAGCAGTAGAAAGGCACAATATATACTTTTTTTTTTTTGCTTTGGAGCTATATAATATAAGCTGCACAGCAGATGTGTTCAGGAAACAGTTTGCAAATTTGCCTAACCTACAAATTTATGAACATTGCTACACAACTTTTTGTGCCAGTAAATAGTTAACATGAAAATGAACTACACAAATGCATGAGTATATGTACTTGATTTATAGAACTAGTATACATCTCTTTTCCTATATGAAGCTGAACACAATAAATTATCAGCATAATTACAGGGCAATTCTCTCTCTTCCACATCATGTGATTTTATTTTAGATTTGAACAATGCAGATGTATGGTTTGTCTGGTTTTTAACAGCTACCATATTGCTCATTCATTCTGTTAGTTGCATAACTTTATTTAACATTCCCCATCTCCACATGGTTCTCAATTTGTTTTTTTAAGTTTCCTCTTGAAGGGATTTGTCACTCATTGGTGGCCATTGCATTGGTTTCAACTCGAAGCTGATTTCCAAGCCCTGTTCTTAAAGCAGCTATGAATTGTCTCTAAAAGTATCCCTACATAAATGAAGTATCTCATCTTAGTTGGTGTGCAGTAAGCTGGAATTATGAGGGATATGACATTATCATGATGTTACTCTGTTCACAACTTTTTATTCCTTTCACTCCATTCCCTGCCTTCAACAAGCAGGGAAGGGGCTTTCTGTGCTTCCCAATTGTGCTCAAAGTATTCTCTCTGCAACCTACTTTGGCTAGTTCTATCAGTGGACATCACTCCAAAACACCTGCCTCTACTACCATTGAATAATTTTTCTGCAGAGCATCTTGCCATCTCACAAGGAAAGGTCTCTGCTCTATCTTGCAAATTCATTCTTCTGATGCTTTTAAAGGTTGTTGCACTACAGTCTGAGCTACTTGTCCTGGTCATGGCTGAAATTGTACTTGTATATCATATTTAATCTTTGCTTTGCAGGGATTCACCTAGCAGGTGTTAATGAAGGCAAACACACCAAAGGAGATGATACTCTCACCACTTACTTAGAGGGGAATGATTCTAACATTACATGCATATTTTTGCACAGTGATTTATTTGCTGGAGGCAAGATCACAAAAAAGTGACTGTCGAATGCTTTCCCATAACATCTACGTTGCTTATCCTTCTGTACACAAAACCTGCTTTGGTGTGTTCCACTCTGTCTTTACTTGACCTTGTGTGAATCATCTGTTATTTCAGCTGGTTTTGTCCTAGGTTTTTTTGCCTGTTTGCTGATAAATACCAGTGATCAAACTGAATCCAGTTACAATGCCATGACAACATAAGCTTGGTAGCCGCATTGTTACTGATGTTTAGTACTTTCCAGCATCTGAGAAGCGCATCTGCACATCTGCCAAGCTTTCACAGAACCATCATTCTTTGTTCTGATTTCAGTTTTATAGCTAGCGGATGTGATAAGAAACATTACATTTCTCCTAGGTTAAGGTTAGGTTTGCTTTTGCAAACTGTTTTAAGATTTTGTTGGATCTTTTTTAGCTTATCTCTAAAGACAGATGACAAAAAGCAACCTTTGCCATTTGTTCTATATTCAGTGTGGCACTCTGATAGCTGTCCTTTCTTTATCTATTTTGCATCATTTTCCATGCTTTCCTGGAAAAAGCCCATTTTTCACAAATAAATCATGTATACAGATTGCACCAAAGAACTAAGTATTGCTCGTAGCCATGCCTGAAGTCATTTAGTCAGCCACAGCAAAGAAGTTAAGCAGTGAAATTTATTTAACTTCTGGTGCCACACTAAGAGACGCACTCAAAAATACAAGAAATAACAACAGCTTTATTGAATCTACTAAGTTATGAGCAATTCTGCATATGCTAGTAGACATTATTTATGATAATAAATAATTACACACACACAGAGCTTACACCAATGCAGATATGTGAAACTCACAAGACTACTGTTTTTTCCTTGCTTATGAGTGAGAGATTTCTGGCTGAGTGCTCAGATTATTAAAAAAGTTAGATGTCAAACAGAAACCCAGTGCAAACTAGCAAGAAAAATAACTGTGCCTTCTCCAAAGGCAGTAGATTACTGCAGAGGTTTTCATTTGCTCAAACCAGTGCTATTTTTGAGCAAATATTAATCTTGAGGTGATGATATCTACACTGCAATGCCAAGTGACTTTGAAGCTAAGTTCACCATCCATCTACACTGCTTGACTGCTGCAGCTTTTGGTCCAGTTTAAGGCTGCTCAGCTAGCTTGCTCATGGAAAACCTTGTATGTGCCCTAAGTATTAGAACATACTCTCAGACACGCTTTCCTGCACGGTGGATGAGCCTCAGAAACGTCTGTCTGGCCAGGCACTCACATGTGTCCCACCTGCCATTGTGTCATTGTCATGACTGGGGGAGCAGAAAGACACTTGCTGTGTGGGCCACAGTCTTCAGTAAGAGCCAGCACTTACATTGCACTTATGCAGGGCATTGCAAGGACACAGAGCAGGATTTGGGAATGCTTCATGCCTTTTCCAGGCTCAGATAAAATCAGACACAGGAAACAAAATCTGAAGCTAAGTAAGAAAAGAAGTGTTACCTTTGCTTTCTGGACCTGTATCCACTCCATTTTCACCAACAAAAACCTCCTGGATTTATGTTGTATCACACTTCCAGCATAGAGTGCTGTGACTGGTGAAACAGCATAAGACATTTTAAAAGTAATTGTGCTATTTTCTTAGTGTTTAAATCATATGCAAAGAGCTTTAGCCTGAAAAATATGACATTCAAAAGTCACCAAGTTTAGAACTACTATGATTGCTTGTTATGATCCAGGTATTAACTCCATGACTGACACCTTTTTCCACAATCAACCCTGATCCTGAGGAATATTTTGATGAAGAGAGCAGGAGATCTGACCACAGTGTTCAAGACCTACATCTCAGAAAGGTAACTAAAAATTAAGAATATTATTCATCTGTTATTATAGTATTACTGTTTTTGCAGTATTACTCACTTATTATTAGCCTATTACTAGAGATGCTGAAGCCAGGTTGCCAAGATTGCTCAGGAGGCAATGCAAAACTGAGATCTGTTTAATATTTTCTATCATCTCCATTCAACACAAGTAGACCTGAATTTGTTTTTCACTGAATACTTCTCCTCAAAAATTTCTTCAGATGTTACTGTGACACACTGACATTTTGTTCAGAGAGTTTAGCAGGCCTTTAATGCCAGTTATCACAAATGACATTTCTGATTGACTGGAAATAATTCTCTGATGACATCGAAAATTCAGGGCTGCACTGTCAGCCCTGGTTGAGAATATGCAAAGCTAGGATTTGAGGCTTGGTTCAGCATCAGTCCAGAAAAACATTAAAAAGGCGCAAGGAGAGGGGAAGTGAACTAAAGTGCTCATGGCTAGGCAGAACAAATTGTCTTTATTAAAGATTTCTCTAAAACTACCACTCACAAAGAAAAATATTGGGTCATATGGGCCTTGCATGGGCAAAACTCTCATTTGCTTCAGCAACTGCCTCTTAATATAAACCATTTCCACACATGGACCTCTCTCTCTACATCTGTGTTTTTAATACCTTACCCTTTGCACTCGTGTTCCTTAAGGCAAAACTCTGCTTTTGGTTACACAAGCGAAAATGCAGTAGCTTTTCTCTGTGAAAAGCAAAATTTGACCTAAAACTCTGAAATAGTTTTTATACGTATTTTTACTGGTGTGTCAGCAAAGTATAACAAATATCCTGCCAGCAGTCAGGTAAGTGGTATTTTTAAAATTCCCATGGAAAGAACAAGAATACAAAGCCTGTTCTGAAAGGGATTGTTTCCAGAACTGTAATCAATTTCATGGCTGATAACACACACATCTACCAGCAGATAAGCAAAAAAAATATGCTTGTGTGATTAACTACATCTCTGATGCACTGCACGGTGCATGAGTTGCACTTTACCTTTCTCTTAACTTTAGAGCTACTTAGCAATGCTGTTCCCATTGGATTCAACAAATTTCTATTAGCTTATTGTGAACAGCTCTTGTATGCAGCTAAGCATTTCAGATTACAGGTTGTCAGAAGTGATGCCTGAAAATCCAGTGGGACACTGCACAAGCATTTCAAACAGAACATAGTTCTCATATGTTCTTAATCTTCAGTCTTACCTAAGTGAAGTGGGGCCATCATAAGCAAAGTTTAGGCCACCCAGCTCACAATATGCAACTTTCCAACACCATAAAGGTTCTGGTGCTTACAAATGACAATTAAATTGTTTCATCCACTTCTGACACAATACAGAAGTAGCACTTATGAACCTTCCCCAGGATCTTCTCAAGTTTTCTCTTGAAGACTTTCAAGAACATAACATGTAGTTTTTAATTTTAAATTTAAATTTCATGTGAACTTTTTCTATTCTGTTAATTTGTATAAATCTTCATCAGATAATGTAAAACAGAACTATCAGTAAAACTACAGAAGTGACAATAAAAAGAAAGTAAACATCTTTATGAATCCAATCTAAGAACATCTTGCAGAGAAAAGGAGGTTTATCCAAACATACTATTCTGGTGTAAGCTCTTTTCCAATATCAATGTCTTCAGAGAATTTCTGGTTCCCTATCATCTCCAAATGGACATTTTTCGTGAGGCTGAATTTGCTCCTACTGAAAAGGAGCCCAAAGAACAAAAAGATTGGAAAATCCATGTCATATCCCACCACTTAGATTCATCTGTCCTGTACATACCTCTGGTGGTAAATGAGCTGAAAAGAGCTGACAAAAGTATTTCTTACAAACAATGTCATTCTCTGAATGTGCAAACTGAACTCTGTACGGGTAGCTTCCACGGAGGAAAATGTACTATGTTAGTACTAATTTCTGCTGGATGAAACTATGTTTAGGATTTGTTGTCTTTTTTAACATTGCATTTTGGAAAATATGCAAGCAATGTTTTGATTAACTAAGGCTGATAATTCCTAACGTAGAGTCAGCTGTGCCAGCCAACTAGTTTCTTGCTGATAAAGCCTGTTTCGGTCATTAAGGTTAATATGTACAATAACAGTAAAAGTGCCTGTTAGTGGTTTAAGTTGCATCGAGCAGCTCATTGTCAGCAGTACAGCTTTGCCACTACTGTCTGCTCATTTGAAGACACTGTAATTGTCCAACAATGCTTGCCCAGCACATGCTTTCTATCACTAAGTTGCCACCAGTGGCCCACACTAGGGAAATTTCTGGAAAACTTTTCTCATGCAGAGCAGTGAGCTGTCTGCTGCAGCAATATAGTGCTAAGTAAGAAGAAAAAAATATTAAATAGGCTTATATTGATAATCTGATAAAATATATTTCAATAACCAGCTTATGAGCAACATTCATAGCTGTCTGTCATGCCAGAAGTGTGACAGATAACTGATTTTATGATTATGCAGGACATGAGAGGGATTAGAACAAAGACCTGAGAAGTCCTAGATATTTCTGAATTTGGGCCAAAATCAGACTTTCTGACTATGACAAGCAATACAATATATGCAAAACCAGCTTACCTTTTTGAATCATATTTGAAGAACAAATAATAGTACATTTACTATATGAAATATGCTATTGGATGAAATAAGGTGAGTAATATATGTTTAGAAAAATTTTGGGCAGAAAGGGTATGTGCACTGTAACCAGCTGAAACAAGAGAAAGATACCAGAGAGGCAGAATAGGTCACAGTCTTATTGCTGTGCTTTAGCCAGGATAGCATTTTTCAACAGCATAAGCCCATCTTCTGCAAGATTTTCATGCAACTCACTTCTGGTGGCACATAAGTATCCAGGTACCTTTGTACCAGATGGCCTCCCAGTACAGTTCTGGAGTATTGGTTTACTTTTAATACCTAGAGGAGAGTGCTGCTTGCCAAATCTCTCATTAACAGCTTAGTGAAACCCAGTAACGCTTCACTGCAATTTCTCCCAGCCAGGCATTGTTCCACACTAAATCCATTTAAAGTTGAGACTAACAAGACCACATCACAGAGAAGTATTACCTGTTTCAATACAGAGCGTGACCAGCATCTTTCTGTGCTATCCCAAGAAACACAGCAGTATGTACTAAAAGATCAAAAACTACCCACGCTGCCCTTGATACATTCAGACACCATACCAGTGGCAATGTATAAAAATGAAATGTAAGTACAATTTTACCAAGAAGATGAGATTTATTGCAAGGTTCACTTAGAGAGACTTTTATCTGTAGCAGATTCGCTACTCGTTTGTTCTCCCTGTTCTAAACAGTTTTACAAAGTAAAAAGGTGGACAGACTATTATCCCTGTCTTTGGGGTGAGGTAAAATTCACTGTCTATGATTCCTGCAAATATTTCCAGCTAATCAATAACACAGAGAGTGAGAGATATGTTTGATTCTGGGAATGAAAGAGTGAAACATAATTAGCTGCCTCAGATAACCGTTTCAGCAGATGGGCAAGAAAGTAATGCTTCTAATGGGCCTTCTTTTGACCCAAGGGAGGTTGGCAATTGCTTTTGCTGACTGGATGCAGTATTGAGGGCATCTGGGAAACGAGTCTCTGATAAACGGGTTCATGCAGTTTGTCAAACAAGCACATTTGTGAGTACCACTTTTGTGAACATTCCCAGAAAAGAAACACAAAGATCACTAATGGTTGTGAGCCACCTCTTATGTTCTGCTAAAGACATACAGGTGTATGAAATCTTCCTTTAATTCTCAAATAAATGCTATACACCATCTCCCGTGTAGAGACATTTGGCTATTACCTTCTCCCTCTCTATCCTCTGTGCTGTTTCTCCTCCTCCCTTTGTTCCAGTTATACTTGGATTTTTTAGAGAATCCCTTGTCATTTCAGAGATGCATTTTGAAAGTTCCCTACATTTTCTATATCTTACATCTTACTTTTTATTACTCCTCTTAAATGCATCACAGGGTTCAAGCAACATTTAAGGCCAGCTGGCACTCAGAAGTTTCACTTAACAGATTATAGTGAGACTTTGAATTTTGTTTCCACACATTAAAAAAAAAAAACAAACTCTGAGAATTAGAAATGTAAAAACACTTAAGCTAAAATTGTTTCTAAAAATGCATTAGCTATTTCATTTCAAAATAATTTGTTGATTTAGAATTATTTTTTGACTGTTTTATCCCTTGCTTTACTTCATGTTTGCCATATTTTTACAGAATAATAATAAAAATTTTCTTTTCATTTTTTAAAAAATATACTAAGGACAGCTGCTATATAATACTGACTGAACCATCTTATCTTATCTTTAGATCAAAGTGTCTCCAGTTGATGCACTAATGGTAAATTTTGACACTGATATTTTGATATATAGAGTAAGAAGATAAGCATCCGGTGTGCTAACAGGAGAAACAACTGGTTTCATTATCTTGGAAAAATTGTTTTTTAGGACACCAAAAACTAACACAGCAACATCTGTAAGCTGGGCATGCCTGTAATATTCTGCTTTCTAGGTTCTAATCTACAGCACATCATCACTGCAGCTGATCTTAAAAGACTTCAAGTTCAACAATTATTTCAGAAGACATGATCCAACTGCATTTAAAATGCTGACATCTGCTAAAGTAAATCCAATCGGATTGAGATGAAAGGGCAAAATTAATAATATAAATTTTTTTTGAGATTATTCATGTGGTTAGCTATATATCAAGGTTCTTTTGTCATGCTTCTACAAAAACATTTGTTGGAAAATGAAGTCAAAGACTGAAAAATTTTAATAGAAGTAATGCAATTGTGTGAATAACTTCCTATCGTCTACCAGGAGCTTTCCTGGTCCTGTCAGTCAACAGGCATTGGTATTGCATTCCTGAAACTGTTGTTATTCATACCACTGAGCATTTCTTTCTGGATCATGGAGTATTGGAAATAGGGAAAGTGTTCTCTAATCTTGAGGTAAATGAAACACAACACACATAAATGACAGATATATATATATTAGTTAAAATTAAAGCATACAAGTATTTATTTTTTTTTCTTACTATGGCCTTGTTCTTGAGTTATATCTTCAGTGTTTCAAGTGAAAGTATCTCAAATGTACAATTATTTGAAAATATTTGTCCAAACTCAAGTAAGAAAAGCATGTCATGTGTTATGGCTTCAGACAGGAGACTGCAAGGGGAAAACAAGGTGGTTTGTTTCCTCTAGCACATATGTATTCCATTTGGGAGGGTTGTCTTTTCCACTTGTTTCCAGGTCGAGACTGGAGCGAAGTTTGGGCTGGCGCACAGAGAATGCTTTTCCTTTTTGCTGCTTGCTGTTAGATTTTTATGATATGCCACTATTTCAGATCCAGAGGAAACTATCAGGTTAACTTGTCAGGTGTATTAATATTCCATCCCTTGCTTTTCTGCAGGGAATACAGATTGCCAGGTCTACATAGGAAAGTCAAAGCCTCCCAAACCTGTGCTCCAAACTTCAGGACAGGGGTGAGCACCATTTCATACAACAAGCTGTATGCCAAAATCTTCAGGGACTGAGATATGAAAAACATATATCACATGCTTCTGAGAAGAGGGGAAGAGAGAGCACCTGAGATGTGGCAAAGGCTAGATAAGGTCCCACTGCATCCATGGGAGATGTGGCCAGGCTGCATATGAAGCTACATCACAAGAAAAGCCAATGTTTTTAGGCTCTTCAGCACTTACTGTCTTCCACTTCATGGGGGATTTGGCCACAGCCAGTCACAGATCATGAGGCACAGGAGCTGCACTTGCTGCTTACAAACTGCACAGTTTGTGAGTCACAGATTGGTCACTCTGCTAAAAAGTAATCAGTTTCCAAGGTCTCTCTTGGTGTTTTTTCAAACAATGTTATAATCAGAGAGAGTTTGATGTCTATGACCACCTTCTCCCTTTCTAAGTTTTCATATCTGTGGGTATGGAAGCCCTGGTGTAGGCATCAAAGTTGCACCAGGATATAATTGTATACACAGATAGATTTCTTTGCCTAACCCAGGTAGCTTCATAAACTTGCAAAGCCCAGCTCCACTTGCTGTCCTTCAGCCAACCACTCAGTACTTGCTGCAGCTCCTTTCTCAAGTTGTTGATGCGTGGACGCCCCAAGATCTCATTCTGCTCTCACATGTGCCCAGGGAAATTTGCAATGGTGTGTTTTGAGGATATAGGATAAGAGGAGAGCAAGGTGTATTATCAAAAAGTAAGGATAGAAATAAAATGTCAGAATTCAGACAAACAGCTCAATAAATATTAAACTCATTAAGGAAAACAACAACAAAAGCCAACAAATAAATAAAAAAACCCACAACAAAAGCAGAATGTCTCTCACAGTCCTGACAATTTTAAACTGAAAGTGCTTGTGATCCTCCCAACTTTTAAAAAGCAAAAGGCTTTGTTAATCACTGGACAAGTTAGAATGAATCTCTAAGAAAGCTAAGGCCCTCATGATGACAAACTGTTCAAAACATCAGCCAACTAGTAAGATTCTTTTAAATAAATCATTTAAATATGTATCCCTGTTCATCAGTAAAGACAGTATGTTAGGAGCTGAAAGGAAGGCTGTGAGTTGATTCAAGTTCTGCAGTTGAACATACAGGTGTCTGGGGGATCTACGTAGGCAAGCTATGGTATTGCGTTTTGGGCAAAAGGTAGGCTTTGGGGAAGATTCAAGGCTTTTTGCTGGGAAATGAGAGTATTCTTTAGCTTGTGTAAGGGGAAGAGATTTTATTTTTTAACACTTACGCATTTAGAAGTCCTTAAAAACCAGTACTATTTCACACAGAGCAACAGTGAAATAATAAGTGAAACAATTGGTAAAAATAATAATATAAAGAATATAATGGATTTAATGGAGCAATATGTAAGAGACATCAAGTAAAGGATTCTGTACTAAGAATCCCTTCTGATATGGCTGTAGAAAGCAGAATAGTAAAAGTGATTTATCCAAGCTTCTGCCTCTATGACGAACACTTGATTTTGTACACATTTCTCTGCATCTTAGAAAGATAACCTGTGGACAGTGTACCAGAATGAACTAAGCAACCAACATCATGTCAGAAAAGGGTCTTTTAGCCACCAAGTGATGTCTGAGCCCATTGTTGTGCATCTTAATTTGACTTTGCCTGTATTTTTAAAAAATCATTAAACTCACCTGGCTAGCATTTCTTTCCCTTGCAGTATTTGCATGTAATTAATCTTTGTGATTTCTTCTCTGTGGCTTGTGGCACCTGCTACAGGCTGGAACATTTTCACTTTTGGCTCTCATAGGCATAAAAAAAATGGTCTGCTACAAAAGTCCCTGAAGTGTTTGCAGACTTCCTTGAGCTGATTTTTTTCAAATCCTGCTACATTACATCAAGATATACAGAAACATAATTATCTTACCTGGGAAAACTTTTGTTAAACAAGCAATAACACTCCAAATATTTCTCTTTCACTTAAAATACAATTTTGTTATTAAAAAACAAATGTAAGTCCAAAGAACAGAATTCACTTATCGCTAAAAAAGATTTAACATTTGTCAACTGGATTCCAGATACAAACATTGCTCTTTCTACAATACCATATATGAAGTACTTGACATAGCATGTATGGTAACTATTCCCACTATTTTTAATCCTTTCATGGTAATAGATGTTGAAAGCAATAATAGGGACCAACAGAAATATTCACAACAAAGTAGCATGTAAAAAATTAAGAACTATAGGATTTGGTCCATATAATACTTCCACATAAGAGCTCCTCTTTGATCCTACTGAGTAACAACTGATGTCTAATTCTACATTGTTTGGTTATTGCTTTGAAGAATTAAGCATTTGCTGACCTATGACAAAGGGTAATGCAGTGGAGGGGACTGAGCTATATACCTACTTGTATGTGAGTAGATGGCAAATCTGTTTGAGGAGACAAAATAGCTATAGTGGTGTAGTTTTCTGCTACTTAAGGGCTGGACAGAAACATGTTGGAACCCTTTCTGGGCTGTTTAGTCAGTCTATGTGACCAACAATGGTCCTGTAATGTGTGGAGTTTATCTGGGAAATAGAAAGTATTAATACAGCCTCCTTACAAGGACTCTTTTACTGAGTCTGGAGAGTGAGAGTGAAGACACTGGAAGTCCTGGTATGAATGGGATGGAGATACATAAACGAGAAAGTTATTTATTTTTTATGTCACGAATTTTGTACAAAGGCTGCTAGAACTAAAACTCTTCCACATGTCAAGGCCACAGAAGTTACTGAACCAAAATACCTTCCTGATCTCAAGAACCTCAGAAGCTCTATCATTGTATTAGATTCTGTGGGTCTCTCTCCTTTGGTGAAAGAGACTACGTTTGACTAGGATGTTTGTCTGTTACCATAGCTGAGAGATGGTATTCTGCAGCTGCTGCTGGAACTGATAAAGGTGTTGCTGTTATACTACATTTCCACCATCTGCATGTTGAATGCAAGTGCTGCTTTTTACCAAGTATATAAATTTTAAGGTCTTTGGGGATTAATTAGCCTTTTAATTTTACAAATTGGACATACACTATTTTATGTGGCAAACTTTCTAAGTGTTCAGGACTTGCAGGCATTTCTGAAGTAGCAGTGAAACAGCCTTGGCCCCAGATGTCCCTTCAGAGTTGTCCAAGATATATAGAACCACTCTTTTCTAACTATTACAGGTTTCTTTCATCCTATGTAAGCTATAAAATACACATTGCAGCTGTTTGCTTCTACATAGAGTAAAAACTCTGCAAGCACATTCTTTCCGACAAACTGTGCAACAGTTTAGTGATGACTGAAGCGCTTCACCAAAGAAGAGATCCTGTGCAATGTATAAATTCTACTGAGACCCTGCACAGCCTGTGAACTCTCTAGGATTCCTTGCAGAACACTCCAACAATAAGAACAGTCAGAACAAGCAAAGCTGTTATTATTCTTCCCAGAATCTCCACAATACTCATAGGCCCGGTAAACAGTAAGAACTGAATAAGCCAAAATGTGCATTTTTAAATGTCAGTTGTTATTGAGATACTGTTTGACAAAAGCAAACAAAAAACAAACCCTAACAATTTTCAACTCACAAACATATTTTCTAATCACTATCAAGCCTTCACTGAACAATCCGCTGGCAAGAAACTTCCATGATACAATACAAGCTGAATGGATTCCAAGCAGCTTAGATTTTTGTGGCAATTTAATGTCACTTAAAAAGTAAAGGTTACTGTTCTGGCACTCATACTGCCTGTGTAATTGCACAGGCAATTGCAGTTTAATCATAACATTTTAATAATCATAGCTCAAGCTTCTAAATTAAAAGAAAAAAAAAAAGATTACATGTTTGTGTTCTGGCAAACACTTATAAGCTTTAAAAAGGGCTGAGTTCAAGGATGTAGAGGTTTCAGTAAATTAACATTAGTTTGAGATTGGATCAGGAGCTAGGAATTCAAAGCACACCAGTAACCAGCAGAATACTCAAATTCGACAAAGTTCCCTCACACACAAAGATTTTAAACAAAGGACTTCTAATACATGGAACATTATTGAAGAGAAAAGGCAAATGTAATAAAATTTCAGTTTTAAAAACTGACGTTCTGGGCAGTGTGACTAACAGCACGCAGGGCACAGTTCCAATATCCCTGAACCCAGGCCTCCTCCTTCAGCTGGAGCATCAGCTGAGGCTGTAATGCCTCCATAGGTTGTTGTCTAGGCTTAAGGCAATCCAGCTCCTGGCCATGCTGATCTCTTCCCGCTAAGGCAGTTTCTGGCTGTTTTACCATCAAGCTGTTTGCTTATCACCATATTGCCACTACTTCCATTGCTTTTTCATTACTACTGCAGGCTACTGTGTCTGAGAGGGTAATCTTTTACTGTCAGCAGCTCTCAAAAAATGTTTCTGGACTTGGATATCAATGTTTTATTTCTCTCAACATTCAACGGGCATATCATTTTAATAAGAATGTCCTGAAGTCCTACATAATACCCATATAAACAAGGTTTGGCCCATCCAAGCATCTCTCCTTGCCTGACAGCAGATGCAGAGCTAAGTGTTCTTCTTTTTCTGGCCTAACAGCTTTCTGCAGTGGGTACCACACTCTTGTCAACATTTCTTTTGAAGTGAATAGTCTGCCTGATGAAAAACACTTATCTTCTCCTTTACTTCCCAGAAGATTTTCTTCTGTCAGGCCTTAGCCTTCCACAATTAAAATCAGAACCACCTCCATTGTCCCAGAACTGTCTCTGAACAAATGCACATTCATTTATAAAATCTGGTGTGGATCAGTGCACAGAGGCTCCCTAGGTCCTAAGAGTAGTGGGAACAAACAACATTCGCTTTTGTACTCAGGCTTTTTCAAAGTCCCCATTCTGAGACAGTGGAAGAGAAAGTATTCAACTAAACGTGATTCAAATTCCGTAATTATGGTTACACTTTACCAAGATGTGTAATTCTGGGGACCAGAACACACGCTTTGGGCAGGTGAAGAAGCAAACTTGAAGAATAAGTGATTTCTGTTCAAAAAGATCTCATCAAGGTTTCTTAAATACTACCTAGGTTTTCTTACAAACACATACTTGTGACTGAATCACATAGCCTCTAGCTTTTCTGTGAATTTCTTCTCTCTTAGCTCTTTTCCGTAAGAGGGTGAATTATAAGGAAATAACATGGAGGCATGAGTCCTTGGGTTGATATTGCAACCCCACAAGAGCAAGAAGCAGCAGACACATGAGAGGAGACTGCAGCAGAATGGGATTTGTCTTGCACTGACCTGAGTGTTTATTGAGTTATCTTCTGTGGGATTAAGAAAATTTTCCTCCGGGTTCCCTGTAGTTCTCAGGCTGACGTTGCTCATCACCCTTGTGCGCATGGGTGTGTACCTCCGAGAGGATTTTCTGTTTTCCTTCTCCCACCCCCGCTAGTAATTACCAACACACAGTACCGGGGAATGAAGAAGGAGGGAGAGCACTAAAGGGGCCTACCGCCAATTCAATAGGTCTTTGATTTAACAGCTCCGAGTCCTTTGAAAACATTTTGCCAAGAAAAGCTTGCCATCAACACGTATAATCTCTTATCAGGGGCCATTGAAAGCCTGGGCTCCGAGGTTAATTCTCCCATCGCAAGGAGTTTCAATCAGTTCAAAACTCACATCGAGATGAAAGCTACGAAGCCTTCTCGCCCGGTTTGTCCCGCAAAACCCACTGAGATCAACCGACTGGGAAGGATTAGGGCATGCTCATCTGCTGGCTCTCCAGCAGGACGGCCAGGCTCAAAAGAAAAACAATAATTAGGGATAATTGCTTGTGTCCAAACACAGGCATTAAAGCCCCTTTCCCCTTTGGTACTTTGTGAGCTGGAATGAAAAAGACACCCCCTGTTTTGACAGCTGGGCAGGCGAGCAGAGCTGGTGACAGATGAAGCGAGACGTTCCCGGGCATCCGTGGCGCAGCGGGGCGGNGGGTTCCGCCCCGGGGCTTTGCTGCCGCGGGGCGCGACGCCGGGCGCCGGAGCCGGCCCGGAGCGGGAGCAGCGCCCGGCACCTTCCCGGCGAGGGGCGGTGGAGGGGGCCCCGAGCCTGGCCGGGGATGCTGGCGCTCGGTGCCGCGGGGAGCCGGGTACCGGGACTCCCATCTACAAGTGTTACGTTTCTTGTGCGCTTAATCGACAAATGTGGATCAGATGGAGCAGCAACGCGCTTCAAAACGACTGACTAAAATTACACTCTTGAGCTATAATGTATACAACGGCATGAGTGATTAATTAGGGAAACCCACATCCGACAAGAAAGATGTTTGAAAGGAATCTTGGAAAACACTGCAAACGCAGCTGGGATACAGATTAATACATTTATCTAATAAAGCTCTTCCCGGTATCCTTCTGTCTCTCGCCTGGTCCTGTCTCCTTCTTCTGCCTCACATTAGGATCGGCTCAGCCAGCGCTCCGCTGCCTAATCGGACGAGCTAGAATTTTTAACAAGAGATTGTGTTTTTGTGTTAGTGGTCAATACGATCGCGCTAAGGCGTGGGACATTGAAAGACTAGTGGCGGGCAGATGCTTTGCTTTTCCATTTGGGAAGTAAAGCAAGGTTACGATCTCTCCTCTGAGAGCAGAGATGAAAATGAAGCTGTATTCCTTCAGAAGAATGAGGCACAGCGAGCGTGTTCCGAGCGAGACCTTTCGCAGCAGCATCACTGCTGTGGCAGCGGCGCTTGCGAAAGTAGATCAAGATGCTTTTTCGGAACTGCTGTAGATTAGGTGGTGCGGTGCTAGTGCAGGCTAAACTGTGATGCGGGATGTCACACAAAACTGGTCTGAAGGGTGACGGGTAAAGCGAGGCACGGAAAACAGTAATATATCCAATTTCAGCACAGCAGACTCCTCTGCTAGAGCTCGCTTCAGTAAAAAAAGAAACCAAACAACAAAACAAAAAAACCACTAACAACAAAACATTAAAAGAATTTTTTTTTTACATCTGTGTAAAATCCCAAACACTCAGAAGCTGGTATACTTCAGAATACTCCGAGGAATAAAATAGATGGGAGGGTTGAAATTTCCCAATCTTGTCTTTCAGTATTATGACGACCTTACAAATGATAGCAATTTTTTTCCCATTTATCCTGGACTTCAAACATTCTTAGCAGCTAATCTAAATCTGTATGTATAGACAGACTGTCTATACTTTACACGGGAAAAAAAATTAAAAACATATATGACAATGTTAAGGATATTTAAAAAAAAAAAAAAAATTGAGTCTGTTTTCATAGCTGCAAACCACAGCAAGTAAGCTGCCCACGACCGTGCTCTCGCCTTTCCCGAGCCGAGGCGGGCAAGCACCAGGCTGGGCAAGCTGCCTCGGTCCCTCCGTTTGCCTACACGGTCCACGCAGGCAACGCCGTAACCCCACACAAAAATCAAGTTTGCAGATAGCAAACTCTGCAGGGAAACACGGTGCTATCACATGGACGATGCCAGGGAGAGCATCCTCGTTGTTTTTTTTTTTGTNAAAGAAAAACAATAATTAGGGATAATTGCTTGTGTCCAAACACAGGCATTAAAGCCCCTTTCCCCTTTGGTACTTTGTGAGCTGGAATGAAAAAGACACCCCCTGTTTTGACAGCTGGGCAGGCGAGCAGAGCTGGTGACAGATGAAGCGAGACGTTCCCGGGCATCCGTGGCGCAGCGGGGCGGGCCCGGGAGGGACGGGGCCGGCAGAGGCCGCCGTGGCCCCGCCTCAAGCCCGCCCTAGCGGGCGGAGCGGACTCGCCGCCCCGAGATGGCCGCACTGCCCCGGGGAAGCTATGGCGGCCGCGCCCCCGCCCCAGCTCCGCCCGGCGGT
>VYZX01026939.1:104465-161910 GCA_013401335.1 Brachypteracias leptosomus
GGGTAAAGCGAGGCACGGAAAACAGTAATATATCCAATTTCAGCACAGCAGACTCCTCTGCTAGAGCTCGCTTCAGTAAAAAAAGAAACCAAACAACAAAACAAAAAAACCACTAACAACAAAACATTAAAAGAATTTTTTTTTTACATCTGTGTAAAATCCCAAACACTCAGAAGCTGGTATACTTCAGAATACTCCGAGGAATAAAATAGATGGGAGGGTTGAAATTTCCCAATCTTGTCTTTCAGTATTATGACGACCTTACAAATGATAGCAATTTTTTTCCCATTTATCCTGGACTTCAAACATTCTTAGCAGCTAATCTAAATCTGTATGTATAGACAGACTGTCTATACTTTACACGGGAAAAAAAATTAAAAACATATATGACAATGTTAAGGATATTTAAAAAAAAAAAAAAATTGAGTCTGTTTTCATAGCTGCAAACCACAGCAAGTAAGCTGCCCACGACCGTGCTCTCGCCTTTCCCGAGCCGAGGCGGGCAAGCACCAGGCTGGGCAAGCTGCCTCGGTCCCTCCGTTTGCCTACACGGTCCACGCAGGCAACGCCGTAACCCCACACAAAAATCAAGTTTGCAGATAGCAAACTCTGCAGGGAAACACGGTGCTATCACATGGACGATGCCAGGGAGAGCATCCTCGTTGTTTTTTTTTTTGTTGCTGCTCTTTTCCTCAACTGCACAAAAATAACAAGCCGAAGTTTGCATGGAGAAACGTTAAAATAAGTACTTTACAACACAAAACACAATCTCGGTCCCACGGAGAGAGATGGAGCACGTCTCCGTACTTTGTGGAGGCGGTTGCCGATATCTGTGGAGCTTTTTCTGTGGCTCAATCTCCTGCCACTGGTCGGAAAATAGAACCCCTATTAAACCGAGCAATAATTAGTTTTAAAGTATCCCTAAATTGGTTCATACGCAAGACACCTCTTTGAGAGTCCCGAGAGCCCCCAGAGTATAGCAGGTTGTCATTTAAATGTGGTGTGTGGGGGAGTGTGTGGCGTGCGGTTTCTTTTTTTCCTTTCCCAAGGGTAAAATCTTGACAGCTGTTTCTCACGAGAATCTTTCGGATGATTTTTATGGAGACAAATTGACAACGTATCGGAGGGATTTCCTTGCCCAAATGCCCGCTGCAGCCTCACCACCACACTGGCATGAGCAAACCCAATTCCACTCGATCCTTAACTCGTCTCCCAGCTCCAAAGTTACACGGCGAAATCCCAATCCTTTTCCTCCCCACTTTCACTTCCTTTGATTATACAAATTTTGACAAGCTGCAGAGCCCTGATAGAGATCCTACCCTGCCTTCCGGTACTCAAAGGAGTCTACCAAAATCTTTTATTGTGTTGCCGTACTGCGATGATCTCTGCTGTTAGATCGATGTATTTTATTGGTAGTCGTGGCAATATTCGTATTTGCGATTATAATGGTAATAACCGTCGGTGACTTGCTAAACTCCGTAGTTCGTTCTGAAAAGCTCATAGAAATTGTAAGTATAGTTACGAAAACATTAAGAACAAATAATGCACTAAACTACCTTTCTCCAGATACTCCTGGAGAGCCCTCCTATCTAGTGCAGGATTAAACCCCAAGCAAGAAACGTTGAACTTCGGTGTAGATGGTCATCTGAAGTTTGAATGAGAGGCTTAAGAGTCATCTCAGTCTACTGCAAAGCCGCCTCTGAGCACAAATGAGGGGACACTGGGGGTTTGTTCCTTCAGCTTCTCTTTTCCTAAAAAGCGCCTGAATAAACCAGTAAGAAATTAAAAGCGAGGAGGAAACACCACATACGCTGGGATGGGATTTGTCTTGTGCGGGCACTATACTCTTCCGTTCTTGTTGTACACATTGCAAGCATAAAATGGAAGGAAAGTGCCCTTTAAAACGAAATTTGAACGGGTACTTCTATATTTCCTTTTAAAACGAGGTCACCTATTCTTTGACTACAACTGTGTAACAGCCTGCTACGGCCAGCGCCTGCACACATCTGATTAGAGATACGCGAATCAGAACCGTGGGCTGGGTGAGGCACCGGCGCCCGGGGGTTTTATTCTAAATGTTACACTTCGAGGTTTACGTTTCTGTTTGTCTAATACAATTTATGCCAGGTGGTTTCCTTCCAAATTAATCAAGGAACGCCGATCACGGTAAGATCTAGCTTGTGTCAAGTTTTAGGTGGAAAAGGGAATTTGACAATGCCGCATTCGCACATTTCAACAGCCATTTACCACTAAAGAGCGCAGCTTCCCGAGTTATATACCTTGTAATACAGTTCATAAACTTGATTTATGATGAGGCAGAATTGCTGGGTTTTACTGCTCTGGCCCTCCCAGATGGCAAGAATTTGACTGCAGCATATGGGATTTACAGTGAGCGAAAGCAGGATTATATCGAAAGCTTCCCCTGTATACGTGATCCGAGTCAACAGGTAATGGAAAACTCTGTCTTGCAAAAACACGCACGTACTCAAAAACAGATTTTCGCGGTCAGATGACGCAGAGGAAGTCTGCATGGTTCTCCGTTTCCAAACGTGCCCGATCCCACACGGACAGCAGAAGTGCCCGGCGATGACTTTCAAGGAGGGGAGGGAGCCCGCACCGAGGACCCGGCTCCACGGCCAGGAGGCTGCCGCCGGCGATGGGGATGGGAGCAGCGGCGGTGTCGCGGGGCGGCGGCGAGCCTGCACCGCAATTCTGCGCTCCCCGCTCCCGGGTGCTCGCACACGCTACCGGCGCCCGAAGGGAAAGTGCGGGGTTGAATTTTCAGGAAGAAATCTTTTCCCGAGCATCCGTAGTTGTCCCGGTGCAATCGCACGGATGCAGGTCGGGGAAGGGGGTGGAATTTGTGACAGTTTGGCGTGCTATTTGTGCCTGAAATAAGCTATCGATGTAGCCACGTAACCTGGTGTGTTTTAATACAACAGGGCGGACAGTATGCGCTGTTCAGTGTAAATCCCCGTCTCCCGGCTCAATCGCCCCACAAAATCATAGCCTGGCTCGGCGATACCGGCAAGGACGAGTGTGCTGTAACCAAAGCATTCTCAGCAAAACGGCTGAGAAAACAAAACGCCTCCCCACAGGGTCACTTCTGTAGCCCCCCACCCTCCCGAGAGGCGCACCGATCGCTCCCCTCACGGATCCGCTTCGCACCCTCAACCCCGCTGTTACCGGCGGCTTCGCCAGCCCCTGCGGGGACACCGATGTTTGCGGCTGCCGGGGAAGGGAGCCCCCCCAGCCCCTCACCGAGGAGCCCGGCTTTCCCCCGGCTTGACCTCAGGCTCTGGGGAGGCGGATGCTTCAGAGGACCTCGCCGCTGTGGGGCTTCAGCTGTTCCCGCTCTGGGGGCAGAAGGCTTGCGAGGGGATTCACAGGGGTCCTCATGGACACATCGCTGCTTTTTGTCCTCCTCCGACTCTATACCTACGGGGCACTCTGCAGCCCTATCTAAAATGTGAGGCTTCTTACCGAGGCGCTTGACAGAGGGCTACCTCTCGCCAGGGAAGTTAAGGGGTTTTCTATCCTGTGGGGAGGACACGGGGTGGCCCAGGAGAACGGCTGCCGCTGCCCGGTGGGGCTGCGGCCGTGCGGTGGGAACGGGAGCCTCTGCACAGCCCCACTCGGCCGCCGGCTCCGAGCACCGCGAAGCAGCACCCAGGGGCATTTTTGTGGGTGATTTGTACAAATCCGTGGAAAGCTTGGGAAAGAGAGGGAGGGAAGTGGAAGACATTTGGGACAGTGCAAAATCCGCGCTGGAGAGGGAGAGCTTGGCTTTGGAAGTGCGGAGTTGTATCTTGCCAAGGTGATAATTGGAAAAATATCCCTTCAAGCCAGCGTTTCTATAGGTTTTGGGGGGGGGGGGGGGGTTTTTTTTTTTTTTTTTTTTNNNNTTTTTCTTCTTCTTCTTTTTTTTTTCCCCTTGGTACAGCACAAGTTCATGTAAACTTTCGACAGCTAAAGCCGTCAGAGTTTCCATCCCTCATCCAGAAAGCCACTAATCTGAGTTGCTTTTGCAGTGGCTATTTACAGGCAATTATAGGATAGACATATGTTACCGAAAAGCAGGAAAGAATGTGGTGTTTCGTCCTCTTTCATGCTTTTAATTAAGTGGTTCTCTCTGATCGTACATACTTAAACACTATTTTAGTTGCCTCCAAGCCCCCTTGCTTGAAAAATACTGCCATACTATACATTATAAAGTTTTAGTTTGGTTTTTCTTTTTTTTACTGCGGTCCTCTCTGGGCTAAATGAAAGGTGATGGTTTCGCTTTAGACCTATATACGTCGGCAAGAGGAGTCAAATAACGACTAACGAGCGTATGTAACTGCAAGGGGTCCCAAGGAAAGGGAGGTTTTGCTGCGAGGCCGGCCGCAGCCTGGGCTCGCCCCACGGCTCGGCCCGCTGGCAGCGGCAGGGTAGTAGAGATGGAAGGTGCCGTGGAAATAAAAGGTGGCATTATAATTATCATTATAATTATTATTATAATAATTAATATTATTAAACTTACTGAGAAGCAATAATCAAACAGGCAGTCGGAGCTGGAAGAGAGTAATTTCTCGTTTCAGTGGTTTTGCGGGACATATGGCTTTTCATATGATCTTGGTATTTCAACTATTGTTTCTCTTACTGTAGAGATGTGGTCTTGACACAGCTGAGTTGCTCAGTCAAGAAGCCCGCAAGAGACAATCACAGGCAGGGCTCTCTCCTTCGCTGAGAAATAATAACCGAACACATTGCAAACCCAGCGTTAAAATCTCAACAGCAGTTTAACTCATGCTCACCAGTGCTCTTAGCACAGAGACGCTATTCGTAAAAATTTCTCCTCAGTAAAACGGTTCGTTTTCGTATGAGGTCTCTATGCATGACATTTCCTCATTTTCTGTGGTGTACATTCTTTGTTTGGAGTTCATAAAATTAACAAAACCGGATTTTAAAACTCCAGAATGGTCCCTTGCTGAGGATAAGAGTTGTGTTCTCGGGCTAATATCTGCTATTAAAAAATACCGTCCTTCTTTCCCCCTAATGAATTGCCTGGGGAATATGATATCAGGCAACTACTCTTTGTTTGCAGCGATGTAGGGGAGAGGAGAATGCCCCTTGATAACAGGACATTCAGAAATCTTGACGCTGTAATTGTGCTTTGTTTTTTATCCGAATCGCAAAGATTATCCCCTTCCATCGTATTTCTCCACACCTCATTTTTCGCTCTTTCTCTCAGCCCAGCCTAGCTTTCCTTCTCTAGATCTAAAAGTTCCTTTTCCCTTAAGGTCTTCAAACCACACCCCCCACACACACCCCCCCACTCCTCTTTTCCCTACACACCTTTAGGACCTTCTCCATCATTCCCGAAAGACGCTTCTTAATAGGAGACATTCCCCCTCAGGGCGGTGTATACAGCCTTGACCGCAGCCTGTGTGTCTCCAGTCTGACATACTGGGAATTCAAGAGGCACACTGGATGAAGGTCCAAATCAAAAGGATACAACCCAAATGACGCTGAAGTTTGAGCTGCATCATTTTCCCCTTCTTTCTAAAATATTTATTGGAGGCAACAGTCCATTAATTGGAGTAAGATAGGATAACTCTATTGATGTCAGTGGTATACCACAATTTATGGCAATTACAGAACCATATCACAGTTAAATGTCAGTCTAACAGAGGCAGGCACTTCATCAAAGAAGAAAGTCTGTTATGGGGTTGGAGAGGAAGGGACAAGAACTGGGAATTTTTTCAAAATCTAAAAAAAGGAGGCAGATTTGACTCCATTTGAGGTTTGTGCCATTTCTTTTTTTATCCTTGTGGTTCACCAATTCATTGCTAAACAATAATAGACATTCCTACATAATTTGATATTTAGCTATTAAAACGATTCAACATGTTCTATACATAATTTGATTAAGATCCCACCTTAAATCACACGCTTGTGTATAGTAAGCCCAAGTCCAATGTGGGACAATTGCTCTGCTGCTTTGAAAACCCGGTGTGGTATGTGCCCAAGTAATGTGGGGCAATTCCTGGGCTATTTGCAGTTAGTCCCTGCAGATCTGGGCCTTTCCCTTTGTTAGACATCTGCCATGTGATCCGTGTGGAGGACTGGAAAGGGCAGCCTTGTAACAACATTATTTCAGGAGGATAATAAGTAGCCATCATAAATTCCTTTTTTAATAGTTTATTGCCAGTTGTAGTCTATTGACAGTGCCTGTTTTATAGCATGGAAGAAAACAGTTCCTTGTTGGCACTAGTCACTAAAACTGTTTGATAGCTCTGGCCCTTTTTAGTGCCTTCAGAGAAAACCTAGTGTCTCATGAAATGAATCATAAATAGCTGAGTTGAAGTTGAACAAAAGACGGAAAGAGGGAGGAAAAAAAGAGTCTTGCACTTACTGAAATATGTTTACTTTGAACAATAACCTATTAACTAGTTTAACAAAGATACTTTAAGGCTCAATCCCACTGTCTTAGCTGGCAGAAAAAAAAAGTCCATGAGGTTTGTGTCTTAGGTGTTTATAGAGAGACTGTTCAGCAAAGATTGTCTTTCTTCTAGCTCACAAAGTAGTACACACAAAACTCTTATGTACTAAACTTCACTTTTATGAAAACTGAAGCAACACAATCTAATTCTTAGAGCTGTCTTGTTATCACTATCTTGTGTAACATCGGACAATTTCTGCAATCTCTTGGGGTAGGACACAATGAAGTATGTAGGTATTGAGAGGGGGCTGAGAAAGAACTGGATGACCACTGGGTCCCTCAAAATCCCAACCAGGCTTCTGGGAAACTCTCCAGATGTTTATATTTACAGACCCTATCCTGACTTATTTCACTCTGAACCCTAAGATGATCACTCTTATTTAAGTCTATTCAAAACCAGAAACCTGTGCATCCCAGTCAATACTGGGCTTTCCTGGATGTGTATGAGGACTTGCAGCCTTTATGGGCACCATCGTACAATTTTGCTAAAGGTTATTACCCAGTCGTTCTCTTTCCCCTTTCCCTTCCCAAGGGCTGATGAGTGCAGTGTGGATGCTGAAACTCGTGTTTTGGCTTGAAATATTAATTTAAATTTTTGCCAGTTTTCTCCCTAACTAGCTTTTCCCTATATGACCTGTCTGAGCAGGTGACTTTTAAGCTCAACTAAGAGACACCAGGAAGATCTGACTTTTGACTTAACTTATTTTAGATTAAATGTGCTGCCAGATGCCAGCTTAAAAAACAGGACTAAATAATGGAGTCCATTGTATATAAAATGCTGAGACAGAAGTAGAAGACTTGAGTTCAATGTTCTTCTCGGGCTCAGAGGCTGAAAAACCTCAGATGAAGCCTACATTTCCCATTTGTCATGAAAGTATCTATGCCACCGCCCTTCTTCAGATGAGCTAGATTGCAGAAATTAATCCAAAACTCAGTGTGATGAAGCACAACTCTGGATCCTTGGTTTTCAGGCATTCAGATACGGTTCTAGTACCTGCTTCCTGGTCTGCAATACTTTTAGAATCATAGAATGGTTTGGGTTGGAAGGGACCTCAAAGATCGTCTAGTTCCAATTCCCCTGCCATGGCAGGAACACATCCCACTAGACCAGGTTGCTCAAGGCCCCATCCAACCTGGCCTTGAACACCTCCGGGGTTGGAGCATCCACAGCTGCCCTGGGCAACCTGTTTCAGTGTCTCACCTTTTCAATCACAAAATCACAGAATCACAGAATGTTAAGGGTTGGAAGGGACCTCAAAAGATCATCTAGTCTAACCCCCCTGCCAGAGTACGATCACTTAGAGCAGGTCACATAGGAACACACCCAGGCAGATTTTAAATGCCTCCAGAGAAGGAGACTCCACAACCCTTCTGGAGTCTAATGCTTTTGTTTTTAATTCCTCAGAAGAGAACTCAAACCCCCAAAACTCCAATGACTTCCACATGATGCTGGTTTTGAAGCTAGAGTCATGCTCTTTCACTGTGCTAGCCTAAATTCTTCACTCCATACAGCTACAAGAGGAATGAGGAATGTCTGTGCTTTTACGGATAAGATGGATGCAAGTGTGAGCCACCGACCACTGGGCTAAGACAGGAAATGAAGCCATCCTTCCCAGTTCCAGAGAAAATGCTGTAATACACTTTTTTTTTTCTTCTTCTGCTTTACTGAGATAAACCCCATGCTATGCATGGACCATAAGATCCAAAGCTGGTACTGGGCCATATTAACCGTGTAGGTGAAGACAGCTTTCTGCAGAGATATCCATCAAGTGCTTAAACTGCAGAAGGTCACATAAGAATTCATGTGCTCCTCTGTCCCTAGCATTCTTCATTCCATACAGCTCTGTGCTTCACCTCATGACTGCTTGGGCCCTCTTCTTAGGTATGTGCATACTGTTCAGGAAACCTAGGTGCTTTAGGCTGAATTCTGGATTTCAGTCCAGACTGACTAATGTGACCCCTAGTTTGTGTTCCTTATTTTATCATGGTCTCTTGAATTTATGGGGTAAGAATCTGTGGGGTTTTTCCAAGTATGCTCATATTGCTGCTTTGTTTACTTCAGGATTAGGTTTCTCTTGAATCCTTTATTTTGGACACTCTTTCTGAACATCATCCATTTCAATGTACTTCTCCATCAGACAACATTGTACCTATGATTTATGATTGGTAATAGTTTTCAGTTTTGTCCTAGGGTCAACAAAAAGCATTGACATTGTCTGATGATCTGAAATCTTGTCCCAATAAACGTCTCTCTCTTCACGTAATCTTTTGAATGTTGACCTTGACTGAGGAAGAAGATCTAACATCTCTGGTTTCAGTACAGGGGGAGAGAGGTGCCTTTCTTTAAAAAACTTATTATGAAGAGTCATGATGGTGGAAATTGCATACTCTCTGTGGTATAACCTGTGACAGACTTCTGTGAGGAGTGACAGATTCTGGTATGTTACAGAATATGCTGAAAACCTGGGAGGGGATAGGGAAGTCCAGGCAGAAGTTAATAACAAATATCAGATCACTCCTTCATTTCTGGCACTCTTTTATTCTTTTCTTCTTTTTTTTTTTTTTCCCCCCAATTTTTATTCACTATATGCTTTCAATAACATCTTAGGGGATTAATAAGTGAAATAAAAGTTACAGTAATCCTGTTTGGTATTTGTTAACCAGCTGAAACTGCAGATGAAAGATGTGATTGGTACTAAAATGAGTGTGCAATGTGTATCTTGCCTATTTTTGCTATGCTAAGTATGAGGCTCACACAAATGGATAGTTGCAGCCACACACTGCCCCAGTGAAACAAACTGTGCAGCTGCTTGCATACAACAGGCTACAGGCTAGGGCCACAAGTCCTGATTTGCTTGCGGTTACACACAGGTAACTTTGCATTGATGAATGGTTTCCTTTATTTTTATTGCCTCTGAAGCAGAGATAATTGTCTTCCTTATTTCATTTATGTTGTACATGAGAAATTGCTTGTTATCTTTCAGCACTTGCAGGATCCTGGCCCACAGCAATAAGATAAACATATAATTCATTTTATGTCACTGTTTCTTTTTAAGAATACCAGTCACCTGTGAGCATCTGGTGCAACAGCCCATGTTTTATTAGTGTGCTCTACCTTTCCTTCACCTGGGTTTCAAAGTCCACTTGCTAGATGGAGTCAGTGAATCCCTTTTTTTCCACTGTCATAGGACACCTACAATTTTCCGAAGTCTACAGAAATGTCTGTCCATGAACAATGAGTACAGTTTGTTTTTTTCCTGTGAGATACTCCACTTTACATAATCCGCTGTAACATTTTGCATTTCCAGATGGTTAATTCACTATTTTATTCAATATAAAGTCTTAATCCTTTTCCCTCCAGCTTTTCTTTCTGTTGTTGGGACACAGTAAGGTGTGGAAATGCTGTGCAATACTGACACCTGCCAATATATGTCTGGAGAGCACTAAACAACCTATCAGTGCCTCCTCATGACCTGACTCTCCTGCAGGGAGGAAAATCTTCTTGATTTAAGGAGTAGTTGGAGAAGACAGGCAGAAATGTTGGGGTCTTCTAACCTTTTCTCTTAAAAATATTTTTTTTCTTCCAATGGAGGAAATAAGTGTAGAGAAGTCTTCCAAACCAAAGAGAAATTTAGAATCATTGAAGCCAAATACATATGCATCCAATCATTTTAGTGATATATTACTTTGCCTAATCATTAACTTAAAATGCCATATAAGAATTTGCAATCCACAGTAAATCATTTGGTAAGAATGATTTAAATGTACTGCTGACTAATGTAAAACAGCCTAGTTTCCACACTCAGTTGGCTGCCAAACATTGTTTAAGAAAAAGAGGGGGATGTGATCCAAGTTGACATAAGTTATAGCAGATATAACACTCCAATATAGTGGTGGTTTGCAGATTATTTGGTTGAAAAGATAGGAAGAAGATGACATATTAAGTACCATGAGGATTGCCAGGCCTTAATTAGGATGCTTTACTACTCTATGTTTTATTCTTTTCAAGGCCTGCCTGGAAATGCCTTTATGATCATCTCACCTACAATGATACTGGAGAAGTGAAACGCTGGTTAATTGACTAACACAACAGCAAAGTAAAGAGGCTCCTTCTATGGTAGAGGCACAAGGTTGCTCTTCTTAGTGTGATGACAGAAGAGTTAGTGTTTAAAAAACAACCAAATCAAGCATACTCTGTACTGAAGCGCAGAAGGAAACAAGGATCAGTGATAGGAGACACATCCAAGTGGATGTGTAGTTGAAGAGGGGCTGGGAATGGCATGGACCTTAAACAAAAACATTGATGTGAAATGCAGCAAGTAGCAGTAAACAGTGAGTGTGAGGGAGACATATTCTCTATCTACAAGTCTTTTAATTTAGATTTTTCTTTGAAAGAAAGGAGAAACCAAGGATATAAAAATACTGATTTTAATGTAGACAACAGTCATTTCAGTGAAATGTTTCCTATTCACCATCTTGTAACAGATATATTATTTCTTTTGTTACAATCAGAATCTTCTAGAAAATTAGCCACTTCTAGTTGGCCAGCATGTTGTATTTCTTATCCTTAGAATAAGATTAAATTTAATATTAAGATTGTTTTATAAGATTAAATCAGCACCACAGTGAGTGGTCCAAGGAGCAGGGAGGACATTTGCTTTATAGCCATAGCAACGTGATACAAATCAACTTTGTTCAAAATCAAACTTTGACATTCTTAGTAGTTCAGATGCAGCATTATTGGTGAACTTTTTGAATATTTACTCAAATTTTCAATCAGTTTGTTCAGCTCTTGATGCTGCCCCTGCTACTGATTGCCAGTACCTGAGGCAACTAGCTCTAGCTTCGCTGGGCACTCCTGCCTCTTGTATTGCAGCCACAGCAGTGCCGTAGATCCCAGCAATCTGGGCAGGCTGCTTATGATCTCAGATCCCTCTGGTGTATTGGAAAATGCCTACCTCATTGTGCCTGTCTGCAAATAACACAGTCACAGCTTTGCACTTGTGTGAAGTGTGAGAGCAAATTCCCAGCAGAGGAATAGGAGGGAATTTAGCTCATTCTGCACAGTCACTATGCAGTTCCTGCAGACCTCCCTCCCATGCCACCCCCTCCAATGCTCCTTTTGAAAATACATCATGATGAAATGGGTGTAACTAGAGACTGTGCAGAGAACAGTCTTTGCAAACTCAAGTGTTAATACACCAGGCAGAACCAATGGGCTTACAGAAAAACAGAGATTAACAACATTAGGAATATTGCATATAGGAGTACAGAGAGCAAGGCTATTCCCTAGGAAGTTAAAAAATGCATTTAATTCATGTATTTTATAGCCTAAGCGGCCACAGGTGAAAATAACTTCTGAATTAATAGTTTTTGGAATACCCAACCGTAAGCTATGTGGTTTTCAGAGTTTTAGTATGCATTTTCTCACAATTCGATTGCTTTTAGGCAGAGGTGCTCAAAAAGTAAATGCAGATAAAATTAGCATTATAAGGCAGACAGCAAAGACAGGAGGAGGCTTGTTAGAGTATATTTGAGAGTAGGTGACATTGAAGGGGAAGGCAAAGTTTTGTGAAGCAGGAAACAAGCCAACCAGGCAATTACAATGAAACTAAGATAAACAGTCTAAAGAGAGCTATCTGACCTGTTCGGACCTACTTTCTCCTGCTATTATCACTGACCAGTATCTGAATGCCCAGGGGTAACTTACCTGTCATATGGCACACATCTAGTTTTGTGGAGCTTTAGCCCTCATGCTTACAAATCAGAAGCCCCCAGCAAGACTTGCTTAACATAAGGTTGGTTGTGGACATGGCTGGAGTAGCAGAGAAGCAAAGCAAACACAACTCCACTTTCAATATCAAAACCTATACTTGGACACAGGGGCAAAAATATTAGGGCAGATCCAAAAGAGAAGATGGAAGGGGGTGGCCACCTGTCTTTGTGACATTTATGTGTCAGGGCAGACCCACTGGCGGACGTGAGCACCAGTCTCATTGAGTGGGGAAGCCAGTCAGCTTTCCCTCTGCTTTGGGCACTGCATAGCCAGCCCTGATCAGGAGCTGAGGGGGAAAACATCCCCTGCAAAGCTCCTGACTCACATACATACTGAAGGGTGAACTTGGCAGCAGAGTTTTTGTGCCACTGCCCCTCCTCTCTCTCTTCTACCCTCCACGGGTGATATTGCAGCATAGCTCTGATCTTGGCTAGGCTAAAACTGGCCAATGACATCTAGTAGGACCTTGAAGGTCAGGAATGGGGGCATCATTTCTGTATGCTACCCATGACTGCGGACAGATGGCGTCTGGTGGGCACATCAGCTTTTTCTGCAGCAAAAGAGCAGAGATAGGCTTCCACATCGGAGCACCAGCTCGGCTTCCTCCAGGTGTCTTGGGTTCAGGGTCTGAAGCTGCCTCCCACACCACCCCCTCAGTCCCTTTAAGGTTTGGTTTTTTTCCCAACATTTTTTTTTTAGCTCCTGGCTCAAAAGGAAGCCATCCACATAAGACAGCTGCAAGGATCCTCTGCTTCAAATTCTTGCCTATCCTTTTCTGTCATTTCCTTTAATCCTGTGGCTGAACCTGCCATAACCTCTAGCAGCAGAGGTTGGCCCTTTGAAGTCCTCCTTCCAACCCAGTGCATCTAACACCTGTGATTCTAAGTGCTTGTCCTGTCCCAGTGGTCTGTACTTCTGCTGCTGAGGGAGAAAACTCTGCAAAAACGGCACTCTGAGCCACAGCTTTTCTTTGGCTACCTCAGAAATTCTTGTCTGCTCAGCTGACAGCCTTATTAGCTGTGACAAAATTAACGCGTAACAGAGTCATATCTACGTGCATAGGCACATCACTATTTTGTCTAAACAGCGACATCTCCTGACATGCGAGCTGCAGCTGTGTTAGTAGGTTACTACTCCAATAAAGTTGTTGTTGTTGTTACACACAGTAAATGGACTCCCGACGGCCACCCTTAACAAGAACCATGTCTGCTCCTGTGTTTCATTCAATGCCAAGCATGCTGTCAGCACTTAACAGCTATTAATAATAACAGAAGGAATTACAAAGCTTCATGGGATAGAATAAAGCCTGCTTAAAGGCAGTTATTTGATGGCTGTCCTACTTTGCTTGTATTCGTACATCCAAACTGGATCTACTTAAGATGATAAAGTTAAAATTACCAACTTAATGTAATTCTGAGTTTGAAGCTTTGCCAGACATTAACTGCTAAGACTATTTCTATAAACAAAATGCACTTCCAAAAGGAACATTCACTTCAGCTTTTAACTGTTATTTCCTGGGGAAAACGTGTTAGTGAAAATTTAAATATGCAGTTTATTCCTATGTTAATTACAAATTGTTTATAAAAGCAGCAAAGATTTCTGTTTGGGGCATTTTCTGATTTTTACTTGATTAAAACTGTCTTGAAGAGTTCATCATATTCCTTAGGTTCTATTAGCTGGTTGGCAAATGGCATCAAATACCTGGTATGAAGAGAATTCTTTTTCAGGTGATTTGGGACAATCTGGCATAGATAGGGGCAAGTAACATTATTTTACATGGTTGCACCTAAGGAACCATGGCTGAATTTATTCCAACATTGTAGATAATGAGCATCTTAGAAGTTTTCACAGAGGGCTGAAAAACTTATTCTTGTATGAATCATGAAATCCCACTTTTGAAACATGGATTTCTCTCAGTTCTCTGTGGCAGGTCAGTCAAATGGTGAGAAGTGAGAGAGCTGGGTAACCCAAAATTCTGCTAATGTGAGGCATCAAATTAGGGTTAGATGGCTCTTTAGTAAATGGAAGATGGAAAATTTATCCCTGAGATACAAATTCTGAAATATTTTTATTGTTGTATAATGTATCATAACTCCTATTAAACTGAGAAATGAAAATAATTTATGCTCTGATAAGCAATGAATAATAAGATCAAATTCAAAAAAAATCAATTAATACTTTTTTTCTAGTACTTCCATTCTTGTTTTTCAGTCTTCATCAACTTAATACTGATGTGTGTTAATAGGTTAAATCGAGACATACATATTTTAGGCATGCTCACATGTATATCAACTACATACACTCATGCACTCCAAGATAATCTAAAGGGGCATGTAACTTGACCCTCCAATCACACTGTTTTCTGCCCTCGTTGCTTGTATGAATTTGGCAACCATGACCATCTAAGAAAAAACATATTTTCCCTAAGAAAAATCATAATGCTCTGTGGCAGTTTAATGGTGTTGCTTGTTATGAAAAACTGAAGAACCTAATGCTCCTAACATCATTATAAGCAACTGAGTGTCAGATAAAATGAGCCTGAATTCATTGTAACCCCGGGACCAACAATACTCAGGCTGATACTCATTCTGAGCTGATGATGTTAGAAATGAATTATCACTCAGTTAGATCACAAGCTTGGCTTTGGTTATGAAGGCATGTTTATTCACATTAAGATTTCATTATTTGTTTGGAAGCAGGGGCATAGTTTTGCAGCTCATTTGGATTTTTTTTTACTAAGCAGGTGGAGGAGAGCTTTTCTATTTTTTTTTTTTTTTTGTGAAAATAAAAGAAAGGCAACATAAAATACTTGAACAGGTAACGTAAAACTAAGACATCTTAGTAATGCTGTCCTGTGGATCACCACCTCCTGGTCTGTATGGCTAAATAAACAATAAAGATTAACACATCTGCTGCTCAATTTTGATTAACCATCAATATTAAGTGCAACACACAGAGCATGGGTTGAGAAGATGAAGGCACTTAAAACAAGTAACATACTGTATAAAAGGAGTTAATTTTCTTTCCCCTAGCCATTACTTGGTTCTCTCTTTCCTATCATGTTGGGTCTTATTCTCTCTTCTTGACTTTTTCCTACCTTCCATTAAAAGCAAGGCCAAATCCTAACTAATTTTAACATGGAGCTTGAACAATTTATGAAAGGGCTTGTGCAGTTGCCTACCACAGCAGGAGCTGTGCAAATCTTTTCCACTTTGATGCTCTCAGTGCTGCAGTCTCTCATCAATTGCCACATTAGTCCAGTTCCCACTGACACAGTCCTACAGTAGGTGATTTTAAGCAAGTTATCCTGCCCTGTAAGTGTATGTGCTAGGATTCATGTGCATCTATGTTTGAGTATTCTTGTGCTTCACACATCTTTCTAGCAGCTTTTTTGAATATAATAGAATTTATTCAGAAATGCAGTTCCAGGAGTAAATCTCAAATGTGTTTACTTGAAAGAGCTAAGAATTTTTAACTGAAACATTGTTTAGGAAAGTGTTCACTTGCATCATTTAGTGGCATGAAGAGCTCCCCTTTTTTTTCCCTCTCCATCACTGATTTGTCATATTTGTTCTTTGTTTCTTCCTGCCTTTCCTTCTCATTACGGAAGTATAAGAATAGAATCCATCCTCTGCAGGCAGTCCTGCAATTCCCTATTTTTCTATCTTCCACTTTTCTGGACATTTATGCCTTTTCCCTGTGGGTTTCTTGAAGCTGGGTGGAATTTGATGTTACCACAGTTAAGGAAAGGATTTGCAGGTGTGATTCGTACCTCAACTTCTTCTCTGGGTTCCTTCTTGTTCTTTCCTGGAATATTCAGGTTTTAACAGGCTGAATAAAAGTCACAAACACACAAGAAACATGAGACATTTTATCCTACAGCCTTTATTCATCCTATCAAGCATTCTGGGCCTCTCAATATTTGTTATATACAAATAAAGGCCATATTCAAGGATCTTAAAATACAATAACAAAATCCATATCTGATGTAATCGATCTGTAAAGATTAAGCACATGCATATTTGCACAGCTTTTACAGACACAGCAGTGCTCATCCTGTCTGTTAAATAAGGCATCTGGTCATAAACCCAGCCCTGATGCAAAGGTGCTCTGTGTCCCTGTTGTAGCACAGAGGTGTCTATGGCAGTCCTGAGCAAGCCCACCCATCTAGGAGGGCAGGAGGAGCAAGCACCTTGTGTGTCTATAAAAGACCAAAAAGACACAGAAGACTCTACAACCATACGGAGCATTAGCACATTGCAAAACACTCAAGTACCTCTGATTTTGAGGTCAAAGCCTGGTGAAGTGGGAGATATAAGCCTTATTTGAGCAAATATTACTTAAAAAGTAATATTTATTTTCTCTTAATGTTTTATCAGGATTAGTAAAACTACAGTGTTGATGTATTACACATGTACAGATTTGGAGCTATGTGACTTCACTATTTACAATAATTTGTTTACCTTCTTCTGTCCCTTCCCATGGAATATTTTGCAGGTAACTGTTGTTTTGTGGCAAAAGTTCTATTGCGCCTCTACAGTTCAAAAGAGATTAATTTCTGCTGAAATCTTATTAGTTTATTTTCCTCCCTCCCTTAAGATGGCGTAAGCAGAGTAAGGCCAACTGATTATCTTTTTTTGAAAAAGATAACAAAACAGTTATCATGATGCATGTGCTGTAGTAACTGGTGTCCTGCTCTCCATAAATGCAGAGGGTGGTATGTTAAATAGTGAAAAACAAAAGAGGACAAACAGAAGCAGCAAAGATGTGCAAACCACAGCCTTCTCAAGTTGCCTGCCAGCTTTTCCCAGGCCTCTGGGTGAGGCAGTGCCGTGTGAGCCGACCAGTGATGTATGGCAGGTGCCTGGGAACACAAGGCTGTGACAAAGCCAATGCTGTCCTAAATGCCATCATGGCCTGTTCCTGCCTGGGTTTGGACTGCAGAGCAGCAGAAAACCAAGGACACCCCAAATGGTGTCTGTTAGCACGGAAGATACCACCAGTTTCATGGTTAGAAGTGTAAAACGCACACCTATTTCTTTTTTGGCAGTCATCTACTCAGACTACATTATTGTTCAATATTTCCTCAGGTATGTCTTCAGGCTGGCAAAGCCTGAAGCTTTACCTTAAAACTAAGCTCTTGATAGTACCTACTGAACCATAAGGAAGCTGGAGCTATACAAAACACAAAAATATCAGGCCATCTACTCTGGGCTGTCAAATAGCATGCCCTGTTCTCTAAGTAACAAGCACAGCACCTTACATATAGATTGATGATTCACCTGCAAAAATAAACCACAAGCATCCACTGTATTTTGTTAAAAATCTAACACAATATAATCCAAACAGGAGAACAATCTTATCCTAGGATTTTATAAAAGATGTACAGCAGCTACACTGCTACAAAATGTGCCATGGTGGTTGCTAAATAGTATGTGTAGCTGCAATCAATGCTCATTAGAGTTGCCACACATGGCACAGATATAAGCAAACATGACATTACTGATTTCCCCTTGACCCTGTGCTGTTATCATATATGGGGTGAGGTTCAGGAGAGCAATTTCTGACTGATCACATGAGCAAGGGAGCCATTTTTTGCCTGTTTCCTATGGAAAAACTTCATCACTTTGCAAATGTTGTTCAGGAAGAGACAAGCCTGCTACATCTCAAAATTGGTCTCCATGTAACTTTGGAGGTGTTGACACTGTGACCTGAGACCGCTCAGAGTAATCTCCATCAATATTGAGAGAGGATCTCCCATGAGCTCACTGGTGTTAGGAAGCTGAAGTGTGCCTCTCGTGTAGGTCCGTGTGGGTCTACTTCACCACATGCAATTCCTGTAGTTGCTGCAAGTCACCCCATGCCCAAAGGGCAACGACTGTTTCTAAATCAGGCACTTTTGAAGAGTACTCTTTTGCCCTGTGAGGCTTTGCATCACACCATAGGTTTTAGCTGAATACTGTCTATTGGATGAAACTGAAACAGAAAATACACCTTAGAAAAACAATTTGTAAATCTCAACTGCTAATCAGCATTTGTCCATAGGACTAAGCATGATATAAATCCCTCCAACATGCAGTGCATATGGACACTGGGCTCCCTGCACCTGCTGTTTCACTTTGCAGACCTGCTCCCGCTGAGCAGCGCTGCTCTGCTGATGCAGGCACAGCCTGTGAGATCCCACCTGGCTGTGCTGTATGCCTCCCTGCCAGACACACTGCTGCACTTGGGGATGGAATGGCAATAGTGACGTCCAGCACGTCCTGCTGATGTCTATTCAATCTGACAGCTAAAGTGGAGCCACTAATGATACTTGCAGCAGGCATAGATTATTTTACGTGCTGTATACAAACAGCATGACCTAATTCTTCGCAAATGACCCTTGGACTACCCCCTGCTCTTTCATGCAGAGAGAAGTCTGTCCTATTAGGTCACAGGGGTGAGGAGGAGGAGGGTGCATGTGAGTGCACTGTGCAGCATGTCTCCTCAAGCTGAAGTCCTTCCAGATGTCCACTCTTCCTGGGAGAGCGGTGAAACTCAGTTCTTGGGTGATTTCACTGGGTCTTTCACCATAAGCATTTTTTTTTTCTTCAATAAGGCAACTCTCAGTCGTGTGGGAGCTCAGAGTAGTTTTTAATGGTACGTTTAGTATTCGTAGTAAGGCAGAGAAGCTTCAGCTCTCCTAGCTCAAAAGTCATGTGGCATACAAGGCAGCAGCTTAAAATGTGCTGGCTCCGCGTCCTTGCCGCCTGGCGACTCAGTGGCGACACAAAATCGCGTTAACGCCAGTGAACCTCAACTCGAGCTGGCGAGCAAAAATGGGGATCCGGCGGCGTCTGCGAACTGCCGCGCCGCGACGCCAGGACAGCGCCGGCGCCGTCTGCCCCGGCCCCGGCCCAGGCCCGGGGCCCNGTGCGGCTGCAGAGCGGGAGACCGGGTCGCGGGCCTGTGCCGGGGAGGGGTCCGGGCGAACCGCTCCGGCGGCTCTCGGGATGAACCTACTCGGCCGTGGCCCAGCTGGAGCGGGGAGAGCGGCGCGGCCCCGTGGGAGGGGGGGCTCTGGCTCCGCGCGGGATTGAGGGCGCGGCGCAACATCCCCGAGCATCCCACGGGGACCCCGCGGCAAAAGCCTGCCCTGTGCGTCACTGGGGCTTGCTGGAAAGGAACAAGCCCTAGTTACAGGTTTATTTTTTTCCCGAGACCCCAGTTTCCTAAACCTCAATTCAATCTAAAAATAACTCCTTGAAGGATCTCAGCGCCACCACCCGCTCGTCCGGGCTTTCTGCCCGGGTACGCATGCGGGCACCTGCACAGGAGTGTCAGTGGAGGAGCTGGTTCCTTGGGTGAAACCAGGCTGTTCTGAGAAAGTGCTACAAGATCAAAAGCAAAGCAAACCTTGGCTCGTATATTCCTGTACTTCCTCACAGATATGGCAGCACTGATGTTAAAAAGCAGATTTGAGATTTAGATTTTATCTGAGAAGAAATTCGCACCCTGCGGCTGCATTTGGCAGGTAGCATACAGTGTTTTGAAATAGCTCCTTTACCTTAGAGGAGCTCTTTGTGGAAATTTTTACTGCAATGAACATATTGCACTCAGTTTCATATCAATAGCACGTCTCTACAGATTTCATAGTTAACCAGCCTATGGTAAAAACCTTATAAGAGAAGTCATATTAGGAAGAATCCCAATAACCCATTCAGTATTACACAGTTGAATACGCACAACATTCTGTTGCTGTGGCTAGAATTCAAGATGCAGTTAATGATAATAAAGCATCATTCTGCAGGTCTGCTGTAGCACTGAAGGCAATGTGGGAGAAGGTAATTTTGCTTAAAGAGCACTAGTTTAAATGAAAAGTGGATTAAGCAAAATCTCAAATACAATCTTCTGGGTGCTCTGAGGAATTAAATCAGTTTAATAATCTAGCTGAACTGTGTCAGTTCACCTTGGTTGAAGGTCTGGCCAAATAGGTTTGTTCTTTTGCTCATCACAGGGAAGAAAGAGATCATAATGCAAGTGAGGAGTGAATTCATGCGGTATCACTGAGGAAAGAGTAGCAAAAGCAAAAACTCCCTAAAGATAAAAAAATTGTTAAAATAGAAAAAAAGATGAAAGTAGAAGGTGAAAGGAAGAGGAGGAAGAAAACCCTTCAAATAATATTGCTCTATTCCTAAAAACAATAAACAGCAATCAGTACAGTAAGGAAAGGTCAGACTGGAGCTACTCAAATATCTATGCAGCATGAAAAAAGTCCTACAGAATTCAGGCAGAATCCATCTGATGGGTCAAATAATTGTAATATGTAGTTATTTGAATTTATTTATTCATCCTTCTCTCTAAAAAGAAACCTAGGGCTCTTTCAATGAACTTAGTGTCTACAGAATTAAACTTTAAAACCAATAGGGAGTCCACAGAGCAGCCTTCTGAATTTCTCATATTTATTCTGACAGTATGATTTTGTGTCATAAAAATAAAGCTACAGTTATCCCATGAAACATGCTTATGTTGCATATCTGGAAAAAAAAAAAAAAAGCAGCAGAAATAGTCTGTAGTTTCTGACTGAAGGAATTTTCTTGTTGTGGAGAAGGGTGATCAGGTAGAAATGTTGACCCTGGACTGCAATTGGATCCATCAAGCCTGACCTCTGTGCTTCTGCAGTGCTTGCTGGAGTCAGCAGAACTATGTGCTAAGTGCAGGGATCTGTCCATCTGGAACTAACTGGGGATTTGGGACCTTCCAGTTTCCTGCTGTGGAGGAAGGAAGAGTTCACCTCCACGTAAATTCTGGAAGAGGAGCAGGAGATTTCCATAAAAGAAACTTGCATTTATTTTTAGACCTTCTGTTCTCTCACTCAATCCCATAGAGATCATACTAAACACAGAGTGACTGCCTTTCTCCAACTACATGTGCCTACCTGCTAACATCAGGCCACCACTGCTGAAAATCAGTGTGCTCTACATTTCTCTAGTGAGAAAAACCTTGCATGTAGTTTGTAGTCACTGCCCAGTAGCTGCTGCTGCAGCTGCTGATCCAGCTTTGAGTCGGTTTAAATGTTGTGTCCCAGATACAACCTCTGTCAGTCTCAAGTCAATCACTGTGGAGCACAAGGGATGTCTTGTACCCCTTCAAAAATGCTTTATTTCTTGGCACCCTCTTAAGTATACAGGACAAGGAGACTGGTGTGCACCTTCAGCTCCAAGCAGCTGGACAATGTTCTGAATGCCCCTCTCCATTGAGAGCTACATCTCCTGATTGGTAGCAAGGTTGCATGGACATTTAGTCACTTCTAGCTGCTAGGTACATCTCGTACCACCTACCCGTGCTTAACACCAGGCTTCTCCAGCCCTCAGGAATGAGATCAATGAGATCAATCACAGATGGATGACAACTGGCAGGAGCTGAGACAGCTGTGTTGGCAAGAGAAAGTTCATGCATTCCATAATGAACACCTACTTTTAGCCATGCTATTCCAGGCTAGGAGACCCACAGGCACACCAGCAGTACACCACTCAGTTACTTTGAACAGTGACCATTGCCCTCTAGATCATTTTATGTGATGCTTGCTCCAGCAGGTGTGGGCTGAGAACAGCTTTTTGTTTGAGCCCCTTAAAGGAGATAGGCAAAACTGATGGGATCCTGCATAGGAAGATACTGACTTGTCCAGCTGTTTCAAGGCACTTCTAGGCACACTCAAAAGCAGAACTTGAAGCATATGTGGAAATACACATTAAAAAGTCTCATGGCATTCCCATTGATCTGTGATTTAGACAGCTCCTGAGCAAAGTTTTTTTGGACCACCATTCTGAATTGCAAGATTTTGTAGCTTATACACCTCATCCTTTGTTAGATACATCTGTAAATCCATTTGTGAATACAGTATCTGGAATTATGTTATCTTGAAAGTTGTATTTGAACAAGAAATTTCACTGCAGCCCATAGTTGCCTGGATGCTCTGGGGAAGCCTGCAGTTCAAGTTACGTGCCTAGGACCCACATTCAAACAACAAAGGACCTCAGGAGGAGTTCCACCATAGCTCTCCCACAGATCTGAGGGTGCAGCAAGGAGACGCTGTGATTGTTGAAGCCTTTAAAGCTGTTAGGACCACACACCTCTGTCAATGCTTCAGAAAGGTGCCATTTTCTTTAGGAACATTAACCTAACAGTTTTAAGGACTTCTGGTGGGAGACAGTGCTTTGCGTCCCATCGGGTGCAGTAGGGAACTGAATTTGACACATCTCTTGATCTCTTGACGAGATCTATTAGAGATCTGTGTAAAAATGGGCAGAGATCAGTATTTGTATTTTCTCTGTCCTGGAATGCTCTGTTTCAAGCGTGGTGCTCAGAAAAATAATGGCTACAGCACTGGGTTGTACAGGTGAACCAAGCAGAGGAACTCTAATCTGTGACTGAACTTACTAATGAGTAAGCTAGTCTAAGGAATCAGAAAGAAGTAAGACATTATAGGCACTTTTATGAATCAGACACTTGCGTACTTTTGAAGTTTCCCAAGCAATCAAGAGGAAAAATATATCAACAATAAATCAAATGTTTTCTAATGATGCCAAATGTCCAGGAGAAATCATGACCTTCCCCAAACATCTTGTGTATTCACAGTTCACACTGGTTTCAGCAAGTCTGAAAATCAGGCTTCTTGTTGGGGAGCCCTAATATGGATTTAGATCCTTGAGTTTAATAACTTTGCTATTAATAGTTTTGTTATTGAATAATGAATAACTCTGTTATTAAACAGCATAGCAAAAGGCTAATGGATTTTGAGGGAGAAAAAGAAGGGATTGGTTAAATAACTTCAGTGATACTGAACCAAGTACCAAGTATTGGTACCAAGATCTTGCTCATACTTGTTTATCATACAAGTGTTTAAAGAAAAGATTCTTGGGGATTAAAAAGCTGGTGTCTCTTAGAATTGTCATCTGTTGTCCATAGTTATTTTATGAAGACAGTGGGTATATTTCCTCATAGCGTGGAGGTGACAAATTATCACAGGCATAGTCTTCCAGCAGTTCCTCTGGCTCATCAGAACTGTCTTCTGACCTGAAAATAGGAAGAGAAGCAGCACATAAAGAATTTAGCAAACAAAGCATGCAAGTAACCTCAGTGCTGTCATCTTATCAGCCTTATCCAGACAAAGCACTTCCTGACTTCTTGAGAAAATACTACAGGATGAAGTTTTACTGCAATTCAACAGTTTGCTGTTTGGTTTTCTGAAGTGCTGGGGCCTGGGCTGTGGGCCCTGAGTTGGAGTTGACCTATGAGCAAGTCACAACCCAGCAACATGTTTTGTTCCCAAGTGGTTCCCCAAGGCCCCAGAGGCAGAACCTGGCCCACCTATGCAAGACCCTGCCTTCCCCCAGGTGATCATGGTTGGGGTGGTGGGCAAGGCTAGAGATATATTAACCAGGAACCGACAAGTTTGTGAGAAGCAACAAGGAGCTGATCAGTTTGAAGAGAGTTCCTGGGGAAGAGAGAGTTCCTGTTGGGGCCAGTTGGAGGAGCTTCCTGTTGGGGGCAGCTTGCTGAGCTCTTTCGCAGTGGTGTGTTCCCCCTTGGCTGATTTGAGATGGAGAAGAGCAAACAGATGAAGAATAAAAGATGAAGGTGCTGAGGGGATGTTGCTGAGTTTGGTGTTGGTCTGAGGAAGAAGACAGCTAGCAGCACATATATGAAGTATAAAAGTATCAGGAGGTGACCTTTGTTTTCATGGTGCCTGTGCCTTTAGACATGTTGCTGAGGAGAAAGGCTAGTCAGCAGTTTTTCAAACAGACGTGGATAAATGAACTAAAAGTGACTTGTGTTCTAGGAGGGATATAATTCTGAGTAATTCCCATAATTAGAATAATTTTCCTTAGAGAAAAAAACAATATAAAATTACTTTGTGTCTGATTACATCAGTTTCATACTGCTCTATGGTATCAGTGATCTTGCTTATGCCCCCAAACTAGGAAAAAATAAGGGCTGAAACCTGGCTACAGTGGGAAACAAGTGTGTTGTGACCAGGCATAATCAGGGGGAAGAGGATCTGGTACTAAACTGATTCTTGCATTGTTGTAAAAATGCTGTTTGTGCACTGACTCATGTATTGTAATTGTGTTTATGTAGAAGCCTCTGGCTGTACATATAACAACCTTCTGGTCAACAGTCTAAAGGTAGTAAGATAAGCATAAACCCCTCACCCCAACAAACCATGGGCAGAAGCATATACTAATACCTTAAAAAATAAAAAGAGATTTAGTAGACTGAAAATTGGAAGGGATTCATAAGTGAATTGAATGCTTTCCAGAAAAAGTATGTTTCCAAAGTCTTTACTCAAGAAGCACTCCTAATAAAGAAAAAAATAAAAGTCAGAAGGAGGATAACAACCTGGACTAGCTTTTGTTTCCATTGAAACCATACTTAAAATTGAAACTGCTTAAAACACTCAGAAGCCTGTGTCCAAACAGGGCATTTCAGAAGAAGTACCTCTGACTCCTGGTATTTTCTGCAGGATAAGTAGTGTAGTTCTCATCTCCAGTAAAAGCCGGGTTATCTAGAGGGTAGGCAGGGCAGAAGTGAGCAGAGGCTGAGGTGGGAATCGGTGAAGTGCTGGAGGAAACAGCACCGCAGCAGCTGAGCACCGGGTGAAGCTGGGCTGGGCTGACAGCAACGCCTTCCTGGGCTGGGTATGGTGGAGGGATGTACTGTACCACTGTGGCACCATGGAAAGTTATAGGCTGGTTAATGCCGGTAAAGACAAAGGACTGTCCACTTGCTGTCTGGTCGAGGTCTGCTGTATTTTCCTCTCTTTCTTTACAGGACTTGCATGTAAGCATGTTAAATTTACAAACAGCAATCAGAATAAAAGTCACTCCAACAGACAGCAGAATAGGCCCTAGTAACTGGGTCCACTCCAGGTGAGTAATACCGTCATATTTTATCCATCCCATCACAGTGAAAGTGATCCCCACCAGTCCCAAAAACACACCTGAAAAGAGCAAAGTGGCGCCGGCTTTATCCCCATCTGACACTAGGACATCGGATCTGTTTGGCTGATAAGGAGTGACAGAAAAGACATTCAAGGAGAAATCTTCTACATTGTTGTTGTTCTGCTCCATTACTGAGTACAACATATCTTAAGCCTCAGGAAAAAGGGGGCTTTTAAGGGACTCGGCAGAGCATTTCAAGTCGAAGGTTCAGGTTAGTTATGCAAGAACTTTGTGTGTGTATGGTTAACAGAGTCCATCATGTGAAAGAATAAACTTTGCTTAGAAGAATAAAGGTCTGAGAAGTGGAGCCTGAAGTGATCACTTGAGTTACCACCATCACTTCCGATATGGATTCACCCTTGCATGACTGCTTATCTCTTTATCTCCTTCTTTAATTTGGCACCCACTGACACTTCCTCGCTGTGCCCATGCCAGATGGGAGAGGAAGGAAGCTGCCGCCACCGCAGCTCTCCCTAGGCTCCCTGCCAGCTGATGCATCCAACATATGGACAGCATATGTTTAGTCAACATCAGTGAGGTGACTCTTGCTCTCCTTGGGCCACCACTCCAGCAACCCAGATCTGCAGGAAAATGCGTGGCCATTGCTGGGAGTGCTTTGCAGTGCTCTGAAGCATGACATTTACAGGCATGCTTGGACCTCTGTTGCAGCTTGTTCTGCAGTCCAGAGTTTCTGTGGTTTAAAAAATACAAAAGTAGGCTTTCTGATATTTTGCCAAGGGGGAGCAGTTGGGCGGGTGGGAGGGAAGTGGCAACAGGGTGGTGAGTTCTGAACAGCTTGGGACTGCTGCTGGTTGTGGGAGAAAAGCTATTTCAAGCCAGCCAAAGTTTTCCAGCTGTTTGAAGGTAGTATAATCACTCTGCAATTTCCCTTTAATTGCGGACATTTTTTGTTGTGGGATCTCCACCCCTCCCTCAAAGTTTATACTGACTAAAGCCCACCCATCCTAAATAGTGCACCACTGCAGGAATGAGAAAGCATCTCCTGTAGTGTTAAACTTGGAAAAGCAAGGCATCTTATCGTGTACTCAGAAGTACCCAGACTAATTTTTTTACATCACAAGGAATTGTTCTGTTGAACATATGTCCCATGTATTAAACAGACAGATTAATTGAATGCTAAGATTTTCTTTTTCCTAACAGTTTCAGACTAAAGTAATTGCTGTTGGAGAATTCTGGTAGAACATCTTTGTATAATTCCTTAAGGAGGAAAAACCTTCAACTACTCGGTCTGTTTTGACTAGCATGGCAGGGGAGTACATTCAGGACAGAGATTACTCCTCAGGTGGCAGAATGTGTAATGCTATTTCCTGCTACCAGCAACTCTGGGGAAGCAAGCTTATCCTGAGATATATAAGATAAAAATAGCTCTAGAACTAGAAAACTCACCTTTCAGACTGCTGCTTCAAAATCAGAGAAGATGCCTTTAGCCTATTGTGCATTCATATTACAGTGTGACAACAGCTTACTTCTGAAAGGGGCTGCTCAACAAATTTGGCACCTTCAGAACTGATGCTGAATGCAAATGCAGATGTGTCTTTCTCATTTGTTAGAAGGTAGACCTTGAGAAATGTTAGTGTTGGACTCCTTTAAAAAATGTCTGGGAAGTTTCCAAGTGAGTATTATGTCTCTATTACTGAGGGTGCCAACAATTTTTCTGACAAATATTAACCCTTCCCCCGGCACCAAGTCTAGCCAGGACTCTCTGCACCACTTGGGCAAAGTGTTACAGCTTGCAACATAATGGTTTTGTATAATGACAACTTAATTAGACAGTGCTGCAATACTAGATAAGTTGTCCTCGTATCAGTAATTATAATCAAAACCTAAGTCAACTTTAACCTTGTATTCATTAAATTCAATGGAATGAACTTCTCTTACTGCTCTCTGCAAGTCAGATTTTTCCATACCATTAATCATTCTTGTCACTGTTTGCTGAATCTTCCAGGCTTTCCAACATCCTTTTAAAAGCAGCATTATATCATAATAGCTGTCTAACTAATGGTATATACAGATGTAGTGTCACCTCCCTCCTCTCATTCACTCAAGAGCTCTGCAACCACTATTTGAACAGGGTTGTGCTGGAGCACTTCCTTGGTCCTATACAATGGTCCTTAGATGCTGGCTGGAGTCAGAGTTTTCCAAGCTGGATGTTGCATCATTCCATGGTTGATGTACTTTGCCTCTGGACTAGGACATGACTTCATGGTTGTTGAGCAAATGCAGAGAGGAGCTGAAGAATACAGGTGGTTTCTTCCAAGGCTACTTGTCACTTGAACTTTGAAAAGGGGATGGAAAACACTTTCTGCTTAGTGCAGTAGGATCTAAACTAAAATTACACCTTTCCTTGTGAACTTCCCCCTCTTTTAATATACAATTTCCTCTAACCCTCCCCACGTTTCTTCCATTATTTCCCCAGACAGTAGCAATGCTGCATTCAGACAGCTGTCAAGGTCTTAAGAGATTACCAGATCACATTAATTTTCTAAGGCTGGTACTTCCCTTTGCCAAGTAAATGTATGCTCTGGGAACTCACTTAAAGATGCTGATTTTCTAAATGCAGCTCCTTTTCCCTGGAATAGCTCCTAAACAAATGAAAACAGTTTTGTGAAACCTAAAGAACTGGTCAAGTGAGGTTTTCAGAACGGATGCTATTTTGAGATCTCACTACAGTTTTGCTCCCATCTGCTTCAGGGACCTTACCCCTGAGCACAAGCACTGCTTTGCTTTCTGTTCCTCTACACGGTTTCCTATCACCAGTGCAGGCTTCCCCTGCAGCACCTGCTGCCAGAAGCAGGTTTTCTGCACTGTTCTGCACCTCCTCTGTTCTCTAAATTGTTTCAGGAGTCATCAGCGAACACTTAGAGACCTTCACTTAACCCTTTTTTCTTTTACTTATGCTATTGATTTTTACGTAGTTGCTCACATTATCAGCCAGATGTAGTGAGATTTTATTTTCTTACATGTCTGTAATAGTGAGGGACACAGTCATAGAACATGCAAAGGATGTCATATGAAAGAAAATTTCACGTGTGCACGGTATTGCACACCGATTGGCTTTAAAAAGAGTAAGTACAAAGTATCATTTCATAACAAAACATTCAATTGTAGGGAGCAAAAGGAGCCAATTAAGAGATACTTCTTCCTAGAGAAAGGCATCTTTAGTGGAAAACATAAATTATGTGTGTAAGAGCAGTACATAAAGAATGACCACGAGTGGGCTGCGCGCCCTGGGGCCCTGTACTACTGTACTGCCAGGCTGAAAGTGTAAATAGGCTGTGAGGAGCAGGTTCAGCCACCTGCCCACAACTGCATCTACCTGCAAGGTGGCTTTATATGCTCCCAGGTAGTGTTGTCAAGTCAGCAGGCACACCAAGCTGAAGGTATTTCCATACCTAATTATCCAGATACATGCATGTGTGATAGAAGGAGTACAGATTCAGATGAGGGCTCACATGTTCGTGGCAGAAATGTGGAAGTACTGACAAAAATGTCTGCCTGGACACAGAAACATCCCATGAGCCATGACTCTGAAAAGGTAGGATGGAAAAGGGACAGATGGATATAGTGCTACCAACCATAAAGGGCAAGGATGGGCTGGGTGATATCCAGCAAGTGCTGCTGTCCTAAAAACATAGTATTGCAGAAATCTATGTAATCTCAGTTTTTCTGATGAGTTAGCTTTCCAATTTTTTTTAGCTGCTGGTGAGGCAGGAAGAAAGACTTCTCCTAGAGAAGAGACATCCATTTATTTTTTCATGAATCCATCTCATATCCAAAGGATCGTAGTGTTGCAGTTAGAAGCAGAGCAATGTCAGTGCAAGCAGCAAGGAGGAGAGACCTTAACTTCGTTTACAAAGGATAAGCAATCCTTACCTCCCACTTCACCTGTTTAATTAAGTGTGAATCAGTAACCAACTTGATTTTCTTCCTAGCATTTGCATGTCAAGCACTTAAGCTAACCTTAGGGCAGAAAGGGAGTTATAGCACCATTAATGTGACAGTAAAGCACCTCACTTCCTCAATAAAAATGTTATTCTCCATTATTTTAAGCTTTTATAGTTTTACAAGGTGTTGCTTCCTTTCTAATACAGACATTTCACCCCTACTCCCCACATCAAAAATTCCTCCCTCTAATGCTGTGCACCCAGTGGTAGCATTCAGTGGTGGAGGCAGATCTACTAGCCTCTTGCTCACATTTCCTGACCTTGCTCAAACTGATTTTGACAACCCAGTAAGCAAATGCTGTTTCCCTGGCCACATCAGCTCTCTCAGCGCTAAACAGGTTATGGAGATGCCCCCAGCACATCCACTTTTTCAAGGAATGATTCTCCAAGTTAAAAATAGAAAATGCTAATGCAGCTGTACATTGAATTATTTCCCAAGTACCTTCACAAAATGATGCACAGAGAAATTCCGGTTTCAATCATTTTCAGAGGTAACACCTACCCTTCCCAGGAGATTCAGGTGCTGACTCCAAAGAGTCAGCCTTTGAAAGCATGCTTTCCATGAAGATTGCTTTTTTAGCAGTACAGTAATCCAAACTGAAGACTGCAGAAGATCAAAACCAAATAAACTTGAAGAAAAACAAGATCATGTCTCAGTTTCTGAATTGACATATTGTACTTGATTCGTCTGGTCTCTTGGTTATGCTTTGGGAACAACTGATTGAATAAACTGCAGGCAGCACAAAAGGCTAATACCTTTACCGTTAAAAATCAGATGTGACTGCATTAAAAAAAAAATTGGTGACATATTTCAAGGTTTATTTGTTTAGAGTAAATGCTTTTTGATGTCTAACCTTTTCAGCAAATGAGTGTTCATTAGTAATTCAAACAAGAGACCAAAGCTAACATGGGCCTTTGCATGAGATCTTTCAGGTAAAATACCCCAACCTCTGTACTTGCTATGTAATGGCATGACAAATCCAGAGAGAGAGAGACAAGCTCCTTCGACATGTACAGGGTTTTGTATGCACACATCACACAGGGCAGTGAGCACCACTGATAAAAATCGGGTTAGAAACAAAATCTTAACAAAAAGACAGTAAACCATAGCTTGGATTACAAAATGCATTCAAGGAACAGCCTCTTTGAAAAACCTGAGAGGTAAAAAACACTTGAGAGAAAAGAGGACAAAATGCCTGCTGGCTTTTGTGGATCCCCTTTCTTCATATAGACATTTCCCATGGCTGAGTCATGCCAGTTTAATCAGCTCACAAATACTAAATCCCTCTCTGTGCTGTGTTTGCTCATTACTCTGCATGCATAAGCTCCTCAGCTCTGTTGCTGGCTAAATATACCTCCCTCACTGGAGGCTTTGTCTTTGTGTGGATGCACAAAGAGCTGCCCTAGCACAACAGAGGGAACAACATAGGGGTGGAAATAAATGGCTAAATGCAGGAGTTCCTCAACTTCTCTCTAGAGAACACTGCAGGTGAGAGGCATGTTCATAGAAAGACGACACAAGGCAATCACCTTTTGGCACAGGAGGGAACTTGGGTGCTTAATTCAAAGCTTGGCATTCTGTTACAGCCAGGTTCCCTAAAATTCAGCATGGCAGAAGACAAGCTGAGGTGTAACTGAGGTCCCAGAGCATGCATGTGTTCAGAGACTCAGCTGAACAAGACAGATTGCTCTGGCAAGATGTTTTAATGCTGGTGAGTACACCATGCTGAACCAAGCTCTGCCACCTTCCATTCTGGGGTACAGAATCAGGTCTGGTTTACTCACAGGGTTCACAGCAAGTTTTAAAGCATCAAAGGTCAGCAGAAACTTAGCTCCAGCTAATTATCCTTAGGTACTAAAATCAAATCCTGCAGTTCAGGAATTGGTAAAAACACTTGCAAAATAGAACTAGAAGCTGTTGTCACTTCATGCTGAAGGCAGGCTGCTACTGCTGGCTGAGGGGCTGTACAGGGACAGGGGAGCTAAAAGAGCTGCATTTCTGGAGGGCCTGTCAAGTGCTGTGTCAGTTAAAAATATCTGTTTTGTTTCTGTGAAACTGCCTCTCCTGCATTTGCTGACAATTAACGCCTGCACCTGGCAGACACCACTGCTCTGTGGTGCTCACTCTCACAAAATACATGCTCCCTTTATCAACCATGAATGACAATATACAACAGTAGCATAATCCCCCTGAAATCAGCCATGACCACAGTTATACTGTTGGCCTATTAACTATCCTCAGTGTTGCCTTAGGGCTCTTAACTGCTGGCTAAAACTGATTTTCATAGGGATTATACTTATGTGAGGACCAGAGAGGGTCTAAATTAAGCTACAGAGTGTTTGTTATCAGGCAGACCAAAAAGCAACCACTTGAATTCTCCATAACATACTTGGTCCCAATCTTGAACACCCCATTTGTGATTCTCTTGGAGTACATGTAAAGTCAGTATCTTTGCAAACAAGTATTTTCCACGAAAGTCATACAAAAATAGAAATAAAAACACTTCCTAATTATTTCTTTTTTGAAGCTTGAAACAGATTTAATTAAAATGAGCAAAAAAGTTGATCTCTATTTAGTGTCTCCATTATATAAAGAACAACTAAAAGTAGAAACTGAAGCTGTAACAGAACAAGATGAGCATTTAACATTCTTTGCAGTGAACGGAATCCCTTCAAACTACTTGCTCAGAAGCTCAGCATCATCTAGTATTTACTGAAATACAAGTTCATAATTTATGCTTTTTGATGAAAAATTAAGACACAGTCAACATTATTGCTTTTATTAGAAAATGCAAATAAATTCAAAAATTGTAAATCTGAATGTACACTTTAATTTAAAAATGAAGTCTAACTGACAGTCCTCTATGAGCTGGTGTCAGATGTGTCTAAGGAAATAGATGAAGAAGATGAAGGTGGAGAATATTCACTATTTGTTATTGATGCTTTTCCTTCATATTTTGGAGGTGCCTCAGAGGAGAGGTATAGCATTGGTAAAATATCTGAAGGTGAGCTGCTTCCAGAAATTGTATATATGGTTTCACAGTCTCTAACAGCAACTGTTAGTTCATCCTCTGCAAGCTGTGTTCTATAAAACACAAAACTGCATGTTAGCATAATTCATTTCTCTATAGTGAGTGAAATTCCACTTGACTTACATAAACATATATGTATGCACACGCTCCCTAAAAATCCCTGAAGCAAAGAACTTGCATAAGCGTTAGGATTTAATTCTGTGGACTACATTATGACTCATATGAAAATTCTATTACTTCAGAGGGGGAGGGCAAACAAGCTCCCTTCTAACCTTTCACACCACCAGTCACAGCCTGGTTTATGGGTATTAGCTGGTTCTGGCAGTGCTATCTCACAATCTTAGTAAATCTTCTGAACCTTAGCTCCTAATGTATCTTCCCTTTTATAGTCTACCACATACACATTGTCTCCTTCCCTTATGAAAGACAGTCACTAGACTGCAGATTTGCACCAGAAAAGTCACGATCCTTAGCCAGTCGAGATCTTACATGAAAGGTGACTTGAAACTTTTATTGAGCTTTCCACCAATCCATGACAGACATAAGGAATAGCATTCCTGCTCAGAGCTGGAGAAACAGAAGCAGCTGGACAAGACCAGATTGCTAAGCTCCCAGTGGCAGTCAAGGAGGGCAGCCAAGTATTCACTGCTCTTCTCTGACCACCATAATTGGATCCCAATCGGTTGCACCTATACAGTTCTGGTATCCTGCTCATCTTTCCCTGGAGTTGGCTGTCAGCATATTGCTTCAGGTGCTTCCCAAGGAAAGAACTCTTTGTTCCTCATGACTCACTCCCATGTGTGACTGGCTCTTGCCTTTGCACATTGGTACCCCCATCAGTACTGTGTGAGGAGCAGGAATATAGAGTGTAGTCACCTCATCTTCAGTGCTGTTACTGATGTGTGATTGTGTGTGTTTAAAGGAAAGAACAGAATACAAGACAAAAGATGAAGTGCTGTATAACAAATTGCAGAAAAAAACCCAACCACTTCTGAGATCAGACCATGACTCAGCTTCCTACAAGCTGTCTCATCTAGTACAGCCTCCACCACAGCACTTTGCTGAAAGAATTGCAATGGAGTGAAGAGGCAAATCATGTTTTCTAAGTAACCACCCACATATGAAATGGGTATTCCCTTCCAGCTTTGGGATCTTCAACCACGGCACTATGTTAGGAGGAACAAGGCCACTGCTTCTCCTCCAAGAAAGGGCTTGGGAACCAATCTGCACTAATGAAGATGTTGTGGCTGCTATCAACTGCTGAGCTGTGGGAGAGCATGACTGAGTGAAATACCCAGGGGTAGTATCAACACACAGGGTCTCTGTGAGGACCCTGAGGAGCATGGAAGGGCAACAGCTAGTGCACTCTGAGTCACAGAACACCAAAGCAGGAGGTCAGTATTTCTGCATCCAAGGTTGAGGTGTTTTGTTTGCTCCATTAGAAACTGCTCCAACAAGCTGGGCTGCAAACCGCCTCTTTGTGTACCTATGTACACAAGCCAGAGAAGTCCAGTCAGGCAATCAAGTGATGACTGAACTGATAAGATCACACACAAAATTTCGAGCACCAGAACTGGATATCTGTGGGTTGAAGCAGTTGATCCAGCTGCAGGGGATTTTGTAGGATGGGTGATGGAAAGAGGGGACTCCTGGTATGTGCACCAGCAAGGAGAGCCCACAAGAACTCTGAGGAACTAGTTTTTTTGCCATTTCCCCATTGCCCTTTGTTTTTCCTTTTTCAGTGCAGGATGTCCTGCTGGCATTCTTTCACACCCTTCGATAATCCACACATTTTACCAAACACATGGGCTGCCAGCCCACATCCAAACTCAGGGCATGAAATTACAGGGTAGAGAGGAGTTGTAGCGCCCTCAGTTTTGTGTGTTGTACTTTCACAAACAGGTGGTACAAAATTCACTCTGTCCCTCAGTTGCTCGTAAAGCTGCAGCAGCAGAACGTGTACGTTCCTGTATTTTTTCCAGTTATCCATTCCAGCCTGGTCTTTAATGTATTTAAACTGGAATGTTTTTTGAGGGTGTCCTTGGACCACATTTGAATTGACTGTATCTGGGCTACCAGAGGTCCAGGTTCACACTTGGGGCAAATAATTTCTCCACACACAAGCAAAGGCTTATAAATCTGGGATGTAAACACCAGAAAGGAGTTACAGTGTACACAAGGGCTGTAGCACAGACTGGCTCTGTGTGGTGCCTAACTCCAGGGCTAGCAGCAGCTGGTTATGAAACACCTTCCAGCTGTGGACACCTTCACCCAGCCCAATAAGAACACAGAGACTTCATGCAAATTCCCTCTTTCAGCAGCAGGAGTTTATTTTCTCTCCTGCTTGCTCTAGCCGTCCTTTGACTGCAATAGTATAGTTCTGAGAGCTGGCATTTTTCACTTGCAATCTGAGAACAGGCAAAGACCTCTATAGTTAGCAAAATAAAATGTTTTTTCATGCAACAATTTGTGCCTTGTCACGAGAGTCACTGCTCTCTGGAAAAGTACTTTTGCTTGATCATTCATGATATCTCCTCATCCCTGCACATGCCCTTGTCATCCTGAACTGGCAGGTGTTTAGGGTGAGTGGGCAGATTCTCTGAGTAATGGGCAGATTCTCATCAGCTTTGTACAAAAAGTACTCTCTCTGAAACAGTTTAAGTGGAAAATCAGCAGACTGAATTAATTATGTGATAGCTAGGGTGCAGACTGAATTAATCATGGGATAGCTAGTGTGCACCCCCCAGCAAATGTCACCAACCTCAAGCGGGACCTCAGTCACTAGGAACCAAACACCACGTGTCTACCTCTCCTAGGTAGTATATCCACGATAGTTTTTTATTGTTGTTTGAGGACCAGTCCTACTGGGCACTAGAGTGTTGCACTAGTAGCAAGTAAGAGTGAATAGTGTTTTCTACAGGTGGTTATTCTGTTTAAAAAAAAAAAAAAGTGATTTTGAGAAAAGGCAGAAAGACAGTCTGGCTTGAGGTAATAGCAACAGGAGGCATCTGCTGTAATTAAAGATGGGGAGAAAATGTTTGGAGGAGGGCACTATGAAGTGGAAGATAATATGAGTTGTTGACAGTGATTGACCAGAAAGCCTCACATAGTGGGGCTGAGCCTCAAGAATCCACCAGGTATACTTCAAAGGATGACTTAAAAGTCACAGACGTGGCTGCACACAACATAAGAATAAGCACCATTGCTAACACAAGTATCCTGTGGCATCTGGGTCTTTGGATAGGAAGAAGGTCCATGCTTGCTTAAACCAGAAAAGTTAGCACTAGGGTTTTGAAGAAGTATCGACATAAGGCACACAGCTGGTACAACTGCACATGGAACACACTGCCTCAAGTGAGTGGAAAAGTCTGGAGTATAGTAAAAAGCTATTAAAGCAATGGCCCAACAACTACTACAACTGGACACAGCCAGGCAGACTGCAGCTTTTGCTGCAGTCATGATACTTAGGATGCTTCAAGTAGTCTTGTAAACTAAAGGTATCCAATGAAAAAGTCCCACACCACCAACTCACAGATGAAAACCAAGCTGACACGGGACCTTTCAAAAAGTAAAGCCCAGTCAATTCCAGACCATTAAGCGCCTGAAAATAAGTTGGGGATTCTAGTTGTGTGACTTCTAGCTCTCCTGGCCAGACCTAGTTCTGGCTTCTAGTACATAGCCCTTGCTTTCCCACCTTCAAGTTAGCAGCCCAGTGGTGGTAACCCACAGGGGCAAATAACCCTGCAAGTTCTTGTTGTGCAGATAACTCTTCAGTCAGTTGGCAGCTCTTGCTCACCGAGGTTGGTGGTGGCAGCATCTAGCAAAATCAGCTGTACTCCATGTATGGAAGAGTGACCACAAGGGTAAGGTACAACATCTTGAGATGAAGTTGGCATTGTAACCTGCCTTTTAAGCTTCCTGGAGCCTCCTGCTCTTCCCCTGCAAAATGAAGGCATCCTTTCATCTCAACACACTGCCACAGCAGGAACAAGGCAGGCCAGCAAAGCAGGTATCAATTCCTCAAGGCAAGTGAGATGAGGGTCATAGGGAGAACAGAACACTAAAGTGGTGTTTCCAGGATCACAGGGCCTGTGGATAGGTGTCATGAAAGGCTCACTGCATTTGGTTTACAGAGGCTTCCTAAAATCTGGCAGTGTGGATATCATGTCACTGCGGCACTTCTGTCAGGGCACCTTCTCTTGGACAATCTGTGGAAGAAATCTAACCTAAGCATATCTAAATAAGACCATTGACTTAAGGCTTTATTATCACTTCAGGTCTTTTCAATCATAATAAACTCGTAAGAATTTAATCCTCAGGAATGATGTACTATGGTTTGTGATTCCTCTTTTATACAAAGATATTTTAATGCCATTTCAAGTAAAGTATATGAAGTAAGTTGAGTGATGCACTAAAAAAAACTTTGTAGTGCCTAGCAAGAGAGTTAATTCACAGTGATTATTTAAGAACACGGCCTTGGATACCTTGGGAAACATGTCAGACTTCTGAAGACAGAGAAGAAAACAGTCTTACCCATCGCTGAAGATGGAGTGGTATGGTGGAGGATTTTCACTTGTGGGGAAACCACTTGACATAAGACAGTGTGTCACAGTTGGTAACACAGGGTCAGCAAAATAAGGAGGTGGAGGAGGTGGGAATACCATTACTGCATCACCTAGGGAAAAAAATCACCAGTTAATACCCCTGAAAAATTGAGCACCACTGTTTATTCTAACTGTATCCTAGAGTATTTTCTGTCTTTGGACTGACAGCATTTGTACTTGTCTAACTTTTAAGATAAAGTGCAATGATCCCACATAAATAACTTATATTCTGGGCTGTTAAAGTACATTGGAGGTACATTCAAAACCCAAACTGTCCCCCCCAAAAGATGCAGCACATTAATAAATGGAAGATTTCATTTAGAAAATACTGCTAGGGAGGGGGAGTGTTCCATCCAACTAAGCGTCACAAACCTCTTCACTGTTGGCTGTCTTTAGAATCTGGAAGTTCAAAGCAGTTACGGTTGGCTCATTTTAAGGGTGCGCAAGTATTTAGTTCTTCTCACAGATCTAAAACAGGGTGCTTTAAGTTTCTCCACAGCTACTGCACTGTTATACCAAAAGTATTCAAGTCATTAATTCTCCTGATGACTGATTTAGTGTGCCTTGACATTTTCCACAATAAATTAATCATAGTTGAAGGCACACTACTAACATTAATAGTACCATGACTCTATTGATACATAATTCACTAGTAAGTGTACCAAAACAGGACAGCAGCTTATCTGCCAATTTCAGATTTCTAACTTAGGAGTTTAAATTTTATTTTATTTTTTTTAAACAGAAGGTTAGCATCAGCCACTAAGCCCACATAATTCATATAAGCATTTACAGCTGCCTGGCATCTTTTTTCCTTTATTGCAATTTGTGTGCAGGGACAGGTCAGGGAGGATCAAAAGTGTTGACTGAAGTGGGGGGTGTCATCTAGTTGAGTCACCATTGTTCCAGAATGTCACTATGCCAATCAGACCTCTGCCTTCAGCCTTTCAGTTTTACTTTTCCTGATGGAAGCATAGAAGGAATCCACTAATTTTGCTTTCTCGCCTTTAAAAACAATCCGAATTCCTTTCTACAATCCTTTGATTTATCCTGGTGGCTGGAAAAGTGACTTTAAACCCCCAGGTTTCCCAAGGGTCACCAGGTTACAGGTCTGTACATTGGTTTGACAGGCAGAAGGAAAAAGGTTTTGCATAATGAATTTCAAGTCCAGATGATGGACAAGCAATACTATGATTCACTCATTAATCCTTTCTGAGTGCTAAAAAGTTATGAGAATCATCTATGCATAGAATGTACTCACAGGGTATTAAAAGCAGTGCTTTATGCAGGGGAGCATTCCCTGCTAACATACCATATTTACTCAAATACTGTGCATTGAACAGAAGCATCTTGCAATTACATTTCCAACTGATGGAAGATGTGGCCATGACTAAAAAAAACATACACTACTTATGAATCAGATTCTCCTGCTTAACGAGTCAGAACTCAGGGCTGAAATACATCTTAAGTATACTCACAGAAGTCATTAGGCCTGTGACTTGCAGCTATATCCTTTAGGAAAGGAAGTGGAATTGGATTGATCTGTGTCAGATTACATGGCTTCTTTTGGACAGTTTTTATGCCAAATGACAGGTTTTGTCTTTGACAGTGAACTGACTACACAGAAAACATGAGACAAAGAAACATTCTTCTGTTTTGGCTGGTTTGACATGCCAGAACTGACCTGCTTAGAACTTAAATTAGTAATATTCAGAGGTAAAACATTAGAGGAAAAAAAACCCTACTAACTCTCAGATGTAAAGTTCACACATTATTTACCCACCTACTGTAATCTGAAAAGATTCTGGGCTCTGAGGATGTTCTTCACTTTCGCAAGATTCTTGGTTGAGATTTAAGTTTTGTTTCTTTTTAACATGGGCTATCACGAAGAAGCACAACCCAGTGAGCACAATCAAAGGTCCCATGATTTGAAGTGACAGGAATCCACAGCCCTGGAGGTCCACATCAGAACTGCTGGTGTGGTTGAGCTGTATGCTGTGCCAGCTGGGGCTGCAGCCAGGAACCCAAATGCCCAGGATGCTGATTAGCATTCCACTAGTTAAAAACAGGAATCCAAATATGAGAAACTGGGCAAACTGACAGCTCCCGCGACAAAAAACAAGGCTGTACACCTGCTCATTTTGCAATTGTCTCTGTCTTATATACAGCCTGGCCCTTGACCGTGCCAGTAAAACACAAACCAGTCCACTTATAGCTAGCACAGGCCCAGCAGCCTTAAGGACCTCATTACAGTCACTGAAGGTTCCAGATGGGCACGACTGGAGAATAAAGACTGAAAGCAGGAATCCAGCACAGAGCAACACAGCTCCAAAAACAAAAAGGAAAAAAATAAGTTTCCCATGTTGTCCATTATTTCCTTCGCCTCCTGGTGCAGGAACAGCCGCTGGATACATTACAACAGAATCTCCTCAAGCATATGAGCTGGGGTTTTTTTTCCCCCCCTCCGTTAGCATTAAGTGGCAGAAAACTACAGTAGGTCTGTAAACATGAAAATACACACAGAATTAAAAAAAAACCAACAGTAAGACTAGCTAAATTATAATATTTACTTCTGCATTTGCTTTTATTGAATACTTTCAGTGTATTTTCTATTTTGCAGTACCTCCGTTATGGATTAAAGGGCCTAATCAAGTTTGCTGCTGTTGAATGCTGACAAAAAGACAGAACTCACTTTACAGTTAGACTGAAAACAACTGCAATTGCTGTTGCACAGCTAAATGAATTGTTTCTTTAGATATACAGTCTTATGATTAATGACACATTATTTTCAAAGACTGAATCTTGTCTTGAAACAAGGATAGGCTAGCTTTCCCTTGAGAAAAAGGAGAGGGGAAGTTTCTGTAGTAAATGGCAGAAAGTGATAGCTCTTGAGAGAAAGAACCTTAATGCAAATGAGTATTGATGACTACTGGACTTCTTACCAAGTAAATCTTCTAATACATATCTTTTCAAAGCATATAAACTTGCTTCTATGTTCACAGGCAACAAAAACTTTACTGTTTCTCTCCTTAAATTACCTTCCTGTCCTATACAGCTGCAAGAGCAAGTACAGAGAAGATTTTTGTTTCTGTTCTGAAAAGATTAAAAAAAAAAAAAGAAAATAAATAGAAAAGCCATATTAAAGACTGTGTACTTCAAGTCTCACTGATTCCACTGGGTAAGCACAGTGCTTCCACACTTCCTTTCAACTTCCCCTACTCCTGAATCTTTTGTCTGTGCTCCAAGAAAGCTTTAGAAAGAAATATAACAAAGGTGTCTCCCAGAAGGCTTCTAAGCTCACAGGCATTTATATTCATAAGAAAAACAGAAGAAAACAGAAACTAGTGCTGAGGCCAATAACAGTCCATATGGTAGCATGGATGACAAATCTGCTGGATGTGGACAAACTGAGGAAAGGAAAGCCTGACTGAAAGTTAGGCCAGGTTGCCATTCAGTGAGCCCTAGAAAGAAAAAAAGTACTTCTGCAGTTACAAACAAGGAAGTTGGTGCTGCTCAGACACTCTGGCCTGCAGGACTCAGATAAACACCTGTACTCCAATATCACGGTGAGTAGCAACCATGAAGATCTCAGTCCAAGTGGCTACCACCTATCAAAAGCCAACCTGAAACCCAAGGGAACTTCAGAATATGGAAAGTTTGGATGGACCACAAGGAAGCTGTCCCTTACCATGTGTAAGAGGCACTAAAGTGTGCTCATAATGCATTGTTCTAACACTGCCTTCTTCCTCTCACCAACAGTCTCCATGACAGACAACCTCATCTTTGACTTGCTTATATGAGGGAGGATATATAAGGAGCTTGTCACAGATGGAAGCAGGGAATCTGTTTAGTCACTGCTGTTTGTTAGCTAACCTTCAGCCTTTCCTCTACCAGCTCTGTGACCAATTCAGATGACTGAAAGCTAAAAGTCAAGTTAGATTGACAACTCCTTACATATGCCTCAACAGCAGTTATTCCACAAGAAAAACAAAGTTTTATGTGATTTCTGGAAGCAAACTGTTGAACATTTATCGGCCACAACAAGCTTTGCATCACTCCCCAGTAAGTGCAGTGCCCCATTGGGATAAAAACAAAACACAATCATAAACTCACTAGTCACTCAAAAACCTAATTATCTGTCTGCAATGCAAGACAATCTATCAAGTCACTTTACTTAGCCACTTGTAAGGGTAGAACCCAGTTAAAGAATCAGGTGAGCAGATACAGGAATGATGAAGTTATTGGACATTTTACTGCTGAACATCAAGCAAGCCTCAGAGCAGCATGGGAGAAGGCAGAAAACAGCATGCAGGTAAAAGGCACAACAAGCAGGAGACTCCACATATGAGGAATCAGGCAGCAGCACACAGCAAGGAGGACACTGCAGGAAACAACATTCTCCCAGCTGGCTCTGTCAAATAGCAAAATGGAGGGACCTCTGTTAACATATCCTGTTACCAGGGTCAGTTAATTTGTAAGCTATATCTGCTATGTGTTCACTGTTTGAGTGCAATCTATCCTTCTCCTAAGGGTGGTTTGAAAAACTGCTAACTGGGCCTCCCTTGGCAGAAGAGTCACAGATTCACTCTGGAAAAAAAAAGTGGTTATGAAGAGCACTAAAGATAAGACAGTACCTCACAAAAAAGAAATTAAAGAAATTCTCATAGATTTCAAACTGAAGACCTTCAGATAATCACACTTTCAATACTGCACGTGCTAGAGTCCATTTGAAGGGTCTATTTCTGAGAAAACAGATAATGTTGGTCACTCTTTCCTCAATCTTACTGGTCTTTCCTAAATTAATAAAATTGTTTCTCAGAACTGCATATGCTCTGCCATGTCTAGACATTTTCATAACTGATCTGAGGTGGCTCAGATTAACTGACCTACCAACAAACACACAAAACTGTGTAAAGGGCCTCTGAAATACAAGAAAAAGCACAGCCAGCAAAGCCCAGTTTCAGACACAACTGTCTTGAGATAATTTTCTTCTGAGGTACATTAACAATTATAACAGCAATATACTATAATTAGAGAGAATTCTGAATCCTTTCTTTGCAGCTGCCTCTAGGGAAGAAAACATGGACATGAGTACAAGTAAATTAAGACAAAAAGAAATATGTGAATGAGAAAAAAAAGAATAAATTCAGAAGCTTAGCCCTTAAAAAGAAAAATCTAGAGATCTGTTCTCATTACTCCAACATAGTGCCTGCTTCTCTTCCACCAGTTTTGTTGTTATGAGATTAAGTTAAAACACACATTAGAAATGAAGCATGTGCATAATTTCTTAATTCTTTCAGGCCACAAAAGAAGGAACATTCAAAACAGTCCGTTGTGGCTTTGAATATGAAAGCCACAGATTTTTATGCTGCAAAATCCAAGGGAGGCCTAATTTTCATTTACACTACTAACAAATTTTAATGGAAAATCAAATGCCAGATTAAGCTGTATTTCTTGCGTTTCTAGGAAAAGTACTTTAAGAAATCTTGAAGCCAGCTTTATATTGACTATGTGCTTGAAATACTTCTATTGGATCTAGTATCTCCACAGGCTTATTGACATAAGGGAATTTTCCTTTCATACTGACCCCAAGTCTGAGAGCAGGCATGAAAATACCAGGTCAGAAAATGCTATAACAAACTCTAGTAGTGCATAAGCAGTTCAGCATGAGGGAAAAGGGAATTGGAAACATAGCCTGTAAAGGAAGTCTGGTTATGAGCTTAATTTAAACGATGTAGTACTTCACCTTTTTCTAAGTCTGGCCCATGCCAGGTATATAGAATAGGAAGTAATATCACAATATCTTGTCATTTTTCTGTGTAACACACGTATTATAACTTTCACATTATGGACAATTTCAAGGATTTAAAAAAAAAAATCTCTGTTTGAACTTTCAGAGTTCACATCGTCCAAGATTTCCACTGCAAACACTACCCCTTACTCATATGAAATCTGATAGCCTCATGCAGTCATATGAATTCAGGAACTGAGGATTAAAAGAAAAAAAAAAAAACTGGAAGAATTAAAACACTGCTGTTCCTCTGTTTTATGCTTCCCAGAGTAGGCCCGTTCCTGCTCTTGCGCTTGCAAAAGTGCTTGAATAATTTCATGCAGAAGGATCAGGTCTAGCCTGTGTTGCTATTTCAAGAACTACAATACCTTGTCAGTTGTAGTCCACAATGGAAACCCTATTAGAAGTCACAAGTCATCCTTTTCAAGACTTTTCCATTTAATTGTTTTCATCCATATTTCCATTTTTTTAACTGCTATTGGGAAGTCATCATTGTGCTTTTTAATTTTTCTTTTTCAAATTAAACCATTACACCTGATAGGACAAACTACCTGGAAGGAAAGTCCTCTCAACCTCATTAACAGCCATGTCAAAACACGAATGGTTCTCTACTTCCTCTCTACTCCCTATATTCAATTTCCTCCTTCATTCACATTGGCCTATGTACCCATGCCATTTTCTGTTCTTCATCACATCAGTTTCCCTCCTGGACTGCACTCTTGACATTCAGCAGAAGGAGCTAGGGAGAAATTCCCAACAGGATGTACTTTCAGTTTTCTTTCAAGCAACATTAAGACTACAAGAACTAACAAGTTTTGAGATGCCAAATACACCTAATTTGATCTCTTGTGTGTGCAGTCTCTAACTAGTGCCTGACAGTGCTCTTATCTCATGGATCATAGAACTCTGATATCCCAGGAAGAGATTTCCAAGATTTGGATGCTATGTGAAAAGTTTCCTATGTCAGAAGTGGATGCCACAGAAAGAAAGTGCCCAGCTGGGTAACAAAATGACTGTGTGAGCTCACAGGACAAGAAGGGCTGCCACTATTCTGTTATTTACAGCCCTTGCATGTGGGGCAGGAGCCAATGTCTTGAGAAGTGCTGGAAAACAGCTGCAGTAGGAATTTCCAGAAAATTGGATTAATCCTGCCAGTCTCCAGACACATGGTCAGGGATCCTTCTTACCACAAACCAGCAGAGTTAAGAGATTTTGACCTGTGCCAGAAAGAACTGTGCTCTGTAAAGAATTACTACCTCTGCAGGCTACAAGAGAAAAACAGCTAGAGTGAAAGCTGGTACACAAATGTTCCCCACTTGCTTTGGCTGGGAAGAGAGTCCTGATGTCACAGTTGGATTAAGGACCCTAAAAGGGTGTCTAGACACAGAGAGGAGCTTCAAAATTTGGTAACCCATTAATTGGATGCCATGCAGGCAACTAATACAGCACCTACATTCAACAATGGGCTCCGAAGGGTCCCATGCATGTAGGTAGGATGCCACACTGGTGGCATGCAAAATCTGGGACAAAGCAGACCCAATTTTCTGCAGTATCTGCTGGAAGACTGGGGAGGTGAACTGACACAGTTAAAGCTGGTTTTCTTCAAACAGGTAACACAAGATAGAGCAATCTCTGGCACATCCTGGGAAGGTCTGTCGCATAAGGCTGATGTACCTCAAAGAAGCAAAACACACAGGCAAAGAGAGTTACAGATCTTTGGAAGGATACAACTGTGACCATCAGAAGACGCAGGACTCCAAAAGCTGCCAAAGGCCTTTCTGTCCCAGTTTCTTGAGGTTGGCCTGCGGCATTAAACCACAGTCAACTCATGGACAAACAATAAAGCTCTCTCCACCTGGGAAAAGCACCATCCCATGGTATCCCCCACCAGACTGTCAGGCATGCTCCCTTCTGTCACTAGTCTTCCAAGTCACACTAAGGTCTTCAACAGGATGGACCATGCCCTGAAAGCACAGCTCTCGTGCATCACGCTGGAGCAAGGAGCAGGGCAACCTGTTCATCACCTCTCTGTGGGGGAGCAGCACCCGACCCCATCACTCCCGTGAGAGCCTCCTCACTAATGCCTTCCAGCAGCATGCCACCAGCAGCAACCGGGGCGTTGCATGTCCGCAGAATAGCTTGTGGAGGCTCCATCAGAGACATCCCATCCTCTCACAGAGACAGCATAAAGGTCACTGAAGGCAAGCAGTGAGCTCTCGAGGGAGAAGATAAAGGGCTTTTTTCTTATCCCAGGACATTTTTACCCTGGATGAGTGGCGACTAGGAGCGCAGCCCTCGCCGCTACCCTTGAGAGGAGTGAGAAGCGCGGCAATGACAGCAGAGAGACACGGCACAAGCCCACCCCCCACCGCAGCCTCCTCACTGGGGGCAGCCGCAGGACGAGCCGCCCCCCAGCAGCGCCCACCCCCCCACGGCAGCCTCCCGTTGCCCTCTGCGGTCTGCCGCTCCTCACACCGCCGCTCCCGGGCTTCCCCCTCCGGGAGGAGCGGCCGGGGGCAGCCCGCCATTTTCGCGGCCGTCCGGTCGCTTTCTTCAACCTGCGGCGGGGTCCCGGAGGNCCCGGGGGTGGGGAGCGCGCAGCAGGTGCGGGAAAAGGGTCGGGGGCGAAGGGCTCCGAGCGCCCCCCCCGCCCCTTACCTGGCCGCGGCGCCGAGGAGTGCTGCAGCACAGCCCGCGCTGCTCTTTAAGCCGCTGCGCCAGGCAACACGCACCGGGGCGGTGGCTGCGCGGGGCAGGGCCGGGCCCAGCCGCCCAGTGACCGCGGGCGCAGCGGTGGTTTCTGCAGCACCGCCCTCGTCGGTGCCGATCGCTCCGCCCGGCTATGGCCCGGGCCGGCCGGTAGCCGCCCGCAGCCGCCCCGCCCCGCCGCGGGCAGGGTGCTTCCCGCCCTCCTGCAGCCTGCGGGGAGCGGGTGGTGGTGAGGGGGGGTGCTCGGTCGCCTCTTGCTCGCAGTGTCGATCTGCCTCGGGGGCTTTGCGGCGGCTGCCCCGCACCGGGGTCCTGCCCGCTGCCCTGCGGGTGAGGAGGAGAAGGTACGAGGCGACGCCATGTCAGGCACGGTCCGCGGGCGCTGCAGGCTGGGCTGATCACTCCCCCTGCCCGGTTGTGAGTCGGGTCCGCGGTGGTACGGGGGCGTTTGCCACCCGGCTGGGAGGTTTCCCAGCTGATGGGCCGGACTTCGGGCACCGCTCAGGGCCGTGGCAGGCCTCTCAGGAGCCGTGTGTACGTGGCCAAAACCTACAGATCTGAAATAACTTAGAGTGTGGCTTCGAGGTGAGGCAGGTGAGCAACCCCTCAGGGAGGTTGTGTCTCATCTCCCATTCAAGGCCCCCTTGTTGTAGTCAATTAGTCTACCAACGTTAGCCTTATTTCCACGCTGGGGAACTTGCTAGACACTAAAAAAAGTCCTAGATGGGGCTGATTTCCTTCAGTGGTGAGCCAGTTCAGCCACTGGAAATGGGAGAAGGTGCATTCTGTCTTGATTCCTATGGGCAGATAGTGCGGAGGAAGAAGGTGGCTTTGATAGTGGAGAAGAGAGAGCCGTGAAGTGCAAGAAGCAGGTGTGTGAGAGGACAGGGAGGCAGGGGAAGAAGGTCAGGATGTGGCACTTGTAATTGAGTGTAGCAGTGGTATGACCTGAATGACAGTACGACTAAAGCTGCCACACTGGTTAGATGCAGCCTGGTAGCTGGTGAGGTGTTAGATAAACAATTGGGGTTTATGTGACTCAAGAGGAGCCAGAACAAGGTTGAAAGGTGGAGTGATGCCCAGGAAATAGATGGCAGGAGGAAAATGAAGTGGACTAAAGTCATGCTTGACAGGGAGATAGATTGTTTAGATGATGAGATTGGGGGAAAATGGGCTATGTAGCTTTTTGGAGGGGATCTGGATTTGGGTAGAGAAATAGGGAACACTTGGAATTGAATGAAGAACTAAAGAGTGTATGAAAATACGTGTGATGGAGTGGAAGGCTTCAAGCTTTCCAGAGCTGTAGATTCCTGAATGTTAGAGGTTACTGTCTTGACTGTTTTGTGTTCCAACTCAGTTACCACTGGCTGGAAGGTGGGTTTCAGTTGTGAAATGCCCAGGTACTGCTGTGAAGAGTCGCACAGTAAAGAGACATGGGAAGTAATGATTCCTGTATTCTGTGAAGGGTGAAGTATTTCAGTGAAGGAAAAAAGCAGGAAATTAAAAAAGAAGCCTGAAGAGAACAAAAGAAGATGAACGTTATTATGAGCACAAGCTGAAGCTGAAGTCTTGCACAGAGTGGAAGAGCATAACTATGTATAATCAGACTATCTTATGATGTGTGACAACAGTCATACAAGGAGATCTAATTGTGTTTGTATGGCAGTTTTCTAAGAACTGATTCTGATTCTGTTGTTCTTTCAACATAGAGCTTTAGTAATAAAAAAAAATCTGTGGTGCTCATTTTTGTATGAAGTATTTTGTTAGGATAAACTACCTTCAGTTGTCCAATACCATTAAATGATTGGACCACTGTTGTGATATTGTTCTTTCTTTTTTCCTGTTATGTAAATACTTTTTCCCTTTTATATAAATACTTCTTGTACCAAACAAAACATGTCTTAAGAATTTTGCTTTTTTAAAAAAAGTCAGTCTTGACAAAAGTTAACAAGCTTGTTGGCTAGCATCTACATATGGCTGATTTCTGTCTCCAGAGCTTGTCATCAGCTTTTCCCCTCCATCCACCACTTCTTCAGTTCATGAGATGCTGGCTCAACCTGGTGTGAGTTTTCAGTGGATTAAGTGGATGTTGATTCCTGTCATATGACTACAGTCATAAAATTGTGATCTTGAGCCATATCTTGTGATTTAAGATAAGAATTATTTTTTATCTGTTTTTGTTGTTTTGTTTTTTAACTTTTAATATAGTAACTGTTTAACATTACATTAGTAATGCATATTTTAGTTCCAGACTCTAAGCAGTAATTTTTGGCAAAAACAGAGCTGAAGTGATTTTTTGCTGTACAGAAAAGTACTGAGAGAGTTGTTTGTGTTAAGTGACATAAGTTGTGTCACAGTGGTTTTTTGGATGTTGGTGCTAAGAGAGAAAGTAAAGTATTTTGGACTGGTATGGAAAGCAATCCTAGAGCGATGGAAAGCTACAGTGCATTTGCACCTGCGCTGTGACAGGGAACCTGGAACTACTGGGCAGTCATTGCTTTTGAAATGATTTCTGGGGTCACAGTCACACTTGTGAAGATACTAACAAGCAAGAAGATTACTATTTTGGATGATGAGCCGGGAAACAGTTGTTGATAATTTATTGGTTGGAATTAGTCAAGGCTATTTTGATGGAAGCCACTACTTATAGCAACAATCTGATTAAATAATAATGAAAATTACTAACACAGTATTTCTTCTTTTTTTTTTTTTTTTTTTTAAATTAGCAAACATGCTTATAAATGGCAAAGCCATTTACGTGGTTTGGATTGTGTGCCTAATTATGATGGTCTGTAGAAATGAGGGCACAAGTGCAGCAAGTAAGACCGCTGGTCACTTTAGAATAAAATTCAACTGTGCAGAGCAGATGTGAATCTGTTATGAACAGTATGAGACTGGTCTATAAAATCACACCAGTTAGTGTAATTTTTTGCTTTTGAGATTGGACATGCAAAATACTGGATATGCTGAGATTGTGCTTCAGTTTAAAACACTAAACAAAACACAGCAAGCACTTGGTGTGCATGGAAAATGCAAAGCTCAGTTGAATAGCTATGAACTATTTTTGTTTAAGTTCTGGTAGACTCAAAAGAGCTATACTTAGAAGAGGATATTAAAATATTTGGGTTTTTAGAATTGTCTATTCATAGGCTCAGAAGTGAACAAAGCATCACTGCTGACATTTAATAAGCTTTTGAAACAAACTTAATTAACCCTGAAATAGTTCTTTGCAGTTTGGCAGATAGCTACAAAAGAACCACAGAAAAGGGCATCACGCTGGCTATACTGGAAGGAAGGGTGAACACTGACACCCTCCCCCTAAAACAGCAGCTGACTGGGTCTGTGGCATTGTGGTCATGTAGCATACCCTAGTGACCTGTGAAGGTCCCTCCTCCAGGAGGAACTGGGAAGGATCCAATAACAAACCAAGATGACTGTGCTTTTCAGGGCCTGGGCATGCCAGAAGTGTTCATGACTTGGCTGGCCGTCACTACCTCCTCTTCATAAGTCTTCTTTCCCACCTTCCCCCTGTCCCTCTAAAAAATGTGTGAATCCAAGTCTCATTGATTGTTAGTAAATGATAGAATCACAGAATAATTTGGGTTGAAAGGGACTTTTGGAAGGGTCATCTTGTACAACGCCCCTGCCGTGAACAGAGACATCTTCAACTAGATAGGTTGCTCAGAGCTCCATCCAACCTGAACTTGAACGTTTCCAGGGATGGGGCATCTACCACCTCTCTGGGCAACCTGGTCCTGTGTTTCACCACCCTCATCCTCCTTCTAGCTATTCTAAATCTACCCTCGTTTAGTTTAAAACTGTTACCCCTTGTCCTGTCGCAACAAGAATTGCTAAAAAGTCTGTCCTACCTTTCTCATAAGCCCCCTTTAAGTATTGAAAGGAAATTAAGATGTTTATAGAGAAGTGATTAAAAATTAATAAAATTCAGAGAGGTTATGCATTAACTCTAATGAAAATCAAATAGCTTTGTTTTGGCCAGGAGAGGTAGACCCATATCTCACATCCACATCTTAATTTGTTGGGTTTGCTTATCACGCTTGCATTTGATTTTTAAGAGAAAGGCATGACAGATACTGCAGCTGGTAGCACTGGTAACCCTTAACCTGTTGCTCTGCACTGTGATGGCACTGGGACCAGGAAATGAAGGTAAGCCCTGTGAATGCTCCTGCGAGCTGCACCCCATTATTGCAGGGGTCTGCGGCTGACACCCCTCCTGTGGTTGAGGGCTGTGCTGCCTCCTACGGTCAGGGATTGTGGCCTGGAGAAGGGCAGCTTGGCTGTGCTGAGGAAGGAAGTAAAGAGGGATGCAAAGTTCTCCTGTTTATTCTCATCCCATGCACATAGAGACCCAGTCTGGGCTTGAGGAAGCCCTTCCCTTTGTAAGCTGCAGATTTCTAAAGCAATCTGAAAAGACCTGTAATTTTCTGTTTAAGTGCCCTTATTTAAAAGGAACACAAGGCCAGTAGTTTGGGTAATACAGGTTAACCAGGAGAAATGCTTGGTGATGGTGTGTCATGAGCTCAGTTCAATTAATTTTTAAATGTAGATGGTTAAGTGGCTCCAGTCCAGGAGAAAGGGCTCACTGCAATGACTCACTACAGTGAATCCTTTCAAGGAGAAACTCCTCATCAGAACCCCTCACTACAAGAAAGACACTGAGGTGCTGGAGTATGTCCAAAGAAGGGCAGTGAAGGTGGTGAAGGGCCTAGAGCACAAGTCTTACGAGAAGCGGCTGGGGGAACTGGGGTTGTTCAGCCTGGAGAAAAGGAGGCTCAAGGGAGACCTTCTCACCCTCTACAACTACCTGAAAGGAGGTTGTAGAAAGCTGGGTGTTGGTCTCTTCTCCTAAGTAACAAGCAATAGGACAAGAGGAAATGGCCTCAAGTTGTGCCAGGGGAGGTTTAGGTTGGATGTTAGAAAAAATTTCTTCACTGAAAGAGTTGTCAAGCACTGGAACAGGCTGCCCCTGGAAGTGGTGGCATCTCCATCCCTGGTGGTATTTAAAAGGTATGTAGATGTGGTGCTGAGGGACATGGTTTAGTGATGGATTTGGCAATGTTAGGTTAATAGTTGGACTCAATGATTTTAAAGATCTCTTCCGACCTGAATGGTTCCATGATTGTATGACTCCAAGGGCTGAGTGTGTGTTTCTAGGCTACAAGACCAGAATCCTTACTTTCTGTGACCTGGGAGTCTTGTGTTTTGGTTTGCCAGAGGTCTTCATCCAGGTGCTTTTGTCCTCCTGTCCTAATATATTTTCCAGAGCTGCAGATGCTGGTTGTGTGTTTGCCCAAGTTACAGCAGTTTGAGTAGAAGAGAAACCTTGAACTTCTCAGACTGAAGGCAGGACCAGCTGGGAGGTTATCTGCAGGTGAGGGTCCATTTGGGAAGATACAATGAGATCTGCCATTTTGAGGTTTGTGGTGCTGGAAGTGCTTGAGTTGAGTGGTCAAAATGTGCTGTTTTATATCTGTCTTAATGAAAGGATCAATGCTTATATGAGAGAGATGGTGAAACTATGTCAGTGTGTGATGTCAGAGCTAAGGATGCTATACTTCATGTGTTGAATGGGAAATAATAATCTCTTCTGAGGTTATAGAGCAAAACTTTACCAGGTTGTGTGCCAAATGTTACTGGCTTGATAATTATTTTTAGCACTCCTTTAATTAATCTTTCTTGGTTAATATTAAACAAAATTGCCTTCAGAGTACAGTTTGGAAAAATACTTTTTGGATTCAGATGTTTAAGTGGTGGTGCATAGCTGGTCATACTATACTTTGTGCCTTCTGTCAGTAGAGCATTGAAATCATCAGTAGCCTTTTGACTAGGTAAATGTAAGATAAACCTGTGCAGCTTTTTGGCTGGAAAACTTTGCAACAGAAAAATTTTGTGTTGTAGTATGAAAGGTGTAGGACTTAGTTTATAATGTCTTGGAGGCTTTCTGCTCATCTGACACATTTCTTAGCTAAGACTAAATCATCTATCAGACACACAAAAAAAGAATATTTAATTTGATGTTGTGATACTGTAATTTGAGAAAGAAAAAAATTCCCAGGGTGTGAAATTTTTTTCCTGAGGAAGGAGAGTAACAAGTCTTAATGAATTATGCTTAGTTCAGCAGTGTTTTTTTTCTTTCTTTTTTTTCCTTATGAAATGAAATCTTATTTCATTTTAGAGGGACATTACCAAGGTGTTAGTTCATCAGCTTTAACTACTTTTACCATAGTTGCCTGTATGTTTTTCACCTAGATTCTATTTCAGTGTCTAGTCAGTTCTTTCACTTCTAAGCGACTTTTATGTTCTGATCCTCCTAGGTGATATTTGTCTTTGTTTTGATATTTTGACTCATACAGGAGAAAATCCTCTTTGAATTTGGTTTCACTGCTTTCGAACACAGGAACTTGGATATATTTGAAAAGGTGATCCTGGCTACCAGTTAACTGTGGCTGGGTGAAGTAATCAGGCTGTTGCTGTTGAAGTTGTGTCCCTGTGCCCCTGGCCCATAGCTGAAGTGAGTGCCATTTAAGTGGGTAATGCAAAGAAATGATTCAGATGCTGCCAGATGTGCAGTGTGTGAGTGGGACCTGAAGGACATGCTGTCTTTTGACTTACAAGCAACTTTTTTTTCCAGTTCTTTACTGGACTACTCCTTTTTTAATCTGATCCTGAGTATTCAGAGAGACACTTTTAAGTAGAACCAACAGAATATGTTGGAGGCATGTCCGTGCCGGTTATGATGGCAGAGGTCTTCTTGCTTCCAGATGTTTTTATTTATGAAGTTCCCTGAGAGCATGGGCTTTTGTGTGGAATTCACTGTAGATGTATTGCTCTTGAACAACAGAAATTTATTTTTAACAAGCCTACTTCTGTAGGAAATTCAGATTTCACTGTTTAATTGAGCAAGATTAACTGATTTCTCTGGATAGATAAATTGAGCTATATAAAGTTCAGTTTGCCTGCTGATATCACCAGGCCACACATCAAATGAAGGCTTCATCACACTGGGCATGCTCTCATATAGAGCATATTCCTGAGAAGATTTAATGAGGTCTTTAATATATATAAAGAGAGCTGAAGGAAAAGTAAGACTTCTTTAAGTACTGTTTATTCTCCCTTAGTAATGCAATTTTGACATACTATGTCCTTCTCTTCAACATTTTTTCTTGTTTATTTTTATCTAAAGCAGAAACACATGCATAGAGCTTAAAGTGTTTCTGATGTGTAGGTGATTGATCCAAACATAGGATGGAGATGTCTAATACTGTTTATGTCAGTTTACAAGCTCTCTTTTTGGAGCAATATTTAAAGGATATGCATCTTCATTTTCAAAATGTGGATGAGCTGTGTTCTGATGGATCCAGAAGTTAAAAGGTAAAAAACCTACAGGTATTATTTTCCTGGTCCTTCAACAAAGAAGTTCTAGACCTGGAGGGATTGATTATTGGAATTGCATTTAAAGTAGTTCCCAAGAATTGTTATTCAGACTTATAAAGCACTTCAGTTTTCTAGTACAGCGTGTAAAGTACAAGCCATGGAACATTTCTATATCACCTCCACCTAAATTAGAGCACATATCTTAAAAAGTTACCCGGTCTTTGTTTTAAAATCAAGTAGCTACAGAATCTGGCATGGGCCTTGTTAGTCATAGCCAAGTTCAGTTCACTTTTCCCTTACAGTGCTGTTGCCATACATGGAGTGATGCTTTTCTACCTCTGTTCATACCAGCTGTGATGAAGTCACTCCTTAGGCTTTGATAGTATCAAGTAGACTCAAATCCTTGGTGTTCTGTTCCACTCTGTTTGCAAGTGCCATGGCTTCTTTCTTAATATTGACTTTGAAGTAAGTTAAATGGAATAAGATTATTTTTAATGTCTTTAAAATTCTGCATTTTACATTTTAGTGCATCTTGTTTTAAAAATGAAAAAACAAGAAACAATGAGTGTTAGCTTAATCATGGCCCGTGTGATTATAAATGAAGTAGTTGTGTAGGGTTTTTTGTAGAGGGACCTTGCCTAACCTGATTTTTTGGTAAAGTTTTGCTTGCTTTATCTAATTATTTTGCCATTGCAGATTATGAGAATTCATTTCTGTGCAATCTCAAAAGTTTGTTCTCCTATATTGTGGAATTAATCATCACAGAAGAAAGGCAGGTTACTAATTTTTCTGAGTGTCGTAAGTGCATAGATGTATCCAGGCACTGGACCTGGAAGTCCTTCTCTAACCAGTGGTACCTATGGGATGCTGTTGCCACATACATAAGCTACTTGTGTCCCAGTGTGAAAAGTGATTTAAACGGCTCTGCAGCACTACAGAAAGTTGGATTCCCTCAAACTCAAATTTCTCTTACTTATTCAGGAAACTTGTAGCCAGAGGTAATTTCTGAAAGCCTTTAGACAGAAAGAAAAGGAGAGAGTTGGGTTGTGTGCCATGAAGAAGGATTTCTGAATATTGAGCATATGTTTTCTGATGAATGGTCAGTAGGCCTTTTTATACCATGAGTGAATCCAAGCAGGGAGTCACTGATAAATCTTGGATTACCTGGATAAAGAATCCAAAACCATAAGAATAAAGTGACTAGGAGACTGCTCCACAAAGGCTTGTGCTTTTATACAGTATCTGACTATACTATAGTGTATAGAATTTAGATCAGTTTTGCAGGTAGAGCCCTTATTAAAGGGATAAGAACATTTGATTTGGTCCCATAATATGGGCTTGAGTTGTTTCAGACAGCTTGATATGGCAAGGCCTGGTAGGATCTGACACAGATACTGGGAAAAGATGGGTGGAAGATCCTTGAAGAAAGCAACAACAGAAGTGTATTCTGTCCAAGTAAAGAAAATCTAAGCATGTTTATATGTAGGGTAGAAAGTATTGCTCTAGAGTATTGTAGGAAGAGGTAGTTTGGACTATATGAAGTTCAGAAATTACTTTTTGGTAGGAACTTTAGGTCACTCGGAAATAAACCTTGCCTCCATACCTCTTTTATATAGCCAGATCTGTCATACTGGCCTGTGTCTTTTCCAGTCATTTGAGCTGAAGTAATAGATGCCATATATCAAGTTTTATTGAGGTGGAAAAGAGTAAATGAAAACAAAAGCTTTCCTCGCTAGTCCATTGAGGTCAAGAAAGTAAGAGTGAGCTTTTTTCAGGGAACTTGTTTCTTCATTAGAAGAAAAACTCAAAGGAAGATGCCAAGACGGGAGCTTCAATTGAATATGTGTGAATAAAAGGAGAAAAAGAACAAAGTAGGAGTGATGTTCAGATAGATTTTCACTGAACTAATGGAAGGTCCAGGAAGCAAATAAAGCCTGGAGGAGGTTGTACTGGTAAATGGGGGAAGGATTGGTTCCACAGAAATCACACTTTTTCAGGCCTTTTTGTTTTTAAATCTGCATCTTAATCTCTGAAGAGTTCATTAGTTTGGTAAGACTTCAGATCTTTGCCCCTGCTTTTATCAGAGGAAATGGCTACATGATCTCCAGTGTCCCCTTATAGCCTTAGCTCTTCTGTGATCCCATGAAGATCTGCAGATTTGCTGTCAGCAGTTCTAGCCCTGGATGTGTTTTAAGAATAGCTCAGAAAAGTTCTTAGTTATCCCAAAGTGTTGTGTGTAGTTTTTGTCCATATTTACTTGATCCTAAAGTCTCTTCCTGCCATTCTGTGTGATGATTAAGTGGTATAAAATGTTTATACATGAGATCTAGCTTATTTTTTTTCCTCCTCTAGTCTTTTGTCATCTGCAAAACTTGAGGTTTTTTAACATCAGGTAACTGGAAAAATACTAGCTATTATGAGTCTGCAGGAATACACCTGAAATGTGCTTAAAATTGATTCCCTGTGTAGCTATNTCTTAAGACTATTTTTTTAATCTATTATGTTCTTGCATTGCTCTAGTTACAAACCAAAATGTTGTGTGCTAAATCAGGTATCTTACATAAATCTTTTTTTCCTTTGACCCTATTACTCTTATGATCCAGATTTTCAACCTAATCCTAAATTAGTTTAAGACCTCTATTCAGTACATCCATGACTTATACTAATTATTTAAACTGTGTTTTAATTTTCTTACTAAGTTCTATATTACAGTTTTTTTGATTGTCACCTTTTTTTTTTTCTGTAATAGTGCAGTTTTATCTTTCTTCTAATCCTCTAGTACTTTCCAGCATTTTAAAACTCATTGAAATAAAAACTAATGGTCCATACTATGGCTTATTCAACTTCCTAAATTCTTGGATGTTGTTTATCTGATCTGCTGGTTTAAAAATATTTAGCTTTAGTAGAAGATGTATTAACATCTCTCCTTAGATACTGTTGGATCGCGAAGCATTTTCAGCATGTGACTACCTAATCTAGATATCCTTTAAGAAAAGTGGCAAAATATTTATCAAACAATTTCTTGCTCCTTCTTTTGTGTTCTTATTGATTCTGGTGTTTCCAGCTAGTATGGGTCCAGTAATATAGTGGAAGTTAAACATTTTTGTTGTTTTTCAGAACAAACTGCTTTCGATCACCCTCAGTTAAACTATCTGCATGGACTTTCCTGCCCCCTGTGTTTGTTTGCTTTTCTTATCAATCAAGGTCTTACAGTTTATGACCTCAAGGTTTATAGCCATTATAAAGAGAAGTCTTCTATTATGTCATTGGTGCCAGCTGATTTTAGTTCCCTCTCTGGCTGTGGTTTGGTGAGTAGCTGAGCCAGGCTGATGGTGTGTTGCTGCCAAAAGGGGGAGAGCTAGTTTCCCTACCCTTTCTCTGCTCTTAGGTTGGTTATTCCCATGCCTGGTGTTTGCCAGACCCTGCTGAAAGCTGATTCAGTTGACTTAACTATATTGTCTCTTTTTAATTATTATTTTTTTTAATTTTCCTGGGTTCAGTGTATGTCTGGTTGTTGAAATAAGCTGACTCATAAACAGATATGATGTGTGCCAGAACTGGTACAACATGTGGTGGGTGAAGGTAGAGACCATGACCTATGTCTTCTGGCAGTATTGAACTGTTCAACTGTCTCATCGTGAAGCTGTAGACCAAGCCAGTTTGGTTGGTTTTAGTTAGTGTAGGCATCTCAATCATGGGATTATTGTGTTATGAGTACCTAGAAAATCTAGAAGTTGACCTTTTGAAGTACTCCCTGCTCAATACTATTTGAACCTGATTATAAACAACAAATGCAATCAAGTAATAATGACTTGGTTGTCACTAATATTTAGTTGTGCAGTTCAGCCAGGCAGCTTAAGATCAGGTACAATTGATGATTCTTTGGCGACTGCTTCAGAGAGTGCTTATGTTTCTTTCCATCACAACCTCTATGCTACAACCTCAAGTTTTGCTCTCAGTTGAATTAATTTCCCATAATCTGTTCGCAGCCAGCAAGTGTGGGAGCTTCTGCTGAGTTTATGACCCTCCTAGAGGAAAGCAGCTGCTGTCCAAAATTATCAGAGCACAGAATTTCTTAACTCAGGAAAGTGACAGGCCAAAGGGAGTCTCCAAGATTAGATAAGGCTGGCAGCAGATCACTCAAATGCTGACAGTATCTCTCCAAGTCAAGATGTAAACAGACTGTGGGTGGATCCAATATGGTCCTTACCAGCAGCCCTGTGTATTTATGATTTAAAAGTACATCTTGAGTACATTAAGGAGGTCTCTTGAATCTCTGTGCAGTGTGCTTTATTCTGGAAGGATGACATCAGTTTATTCACTACAGAAAGACTCCCACATTATTTTCAAGATATTCCTTGCCTTGACCTGGTAGCTACAACCACCATAGCTGGGTTACAGAGATGACAGTGGAGCGCATAGAAGATGCTGAGAGTATTCTCTGTAGAGCCAGTAAACTGGGATGGACACTGAAAGTTATACCTGATGTGGTCTAACATTCATTTGAATCATGATTTGCAAATGTCTGGTTAGATCTGATTGTGTATCTACTGTATACATACAATTCATGTGTGTCTTTGAACACAGCTAAGAAGCAATAACAGTGAAAAAACCCTGCCTTGCTGGGAGAGAGGTGACGAAGGCTTTGCTAAACATTCATAGTGGAGATACAGAGGCAAGTACAGAATGTTTGAAAAAGTTTAAGAGAA